>CABFOW010000601.1:0-22410 GCA_902141385.1 Timema californicum
AAGCGAGCCTATACCACTTGTTTTTCATTTGAAAGCTAACCTATACCACTGGATTTTCATTTGAAAGCTAGCCTATACCACTGGAATTTCATTTGAAAGCTAGCCTATACCACTGGATTTTCATTTGAAAGCTAGCCTATACCACTGGATTTTCATTTGAAAGCTAGCCCATACCACTGGACTTTCATTTGAAAGCTAGCCTATACCAGTGGATTTTCATTTGAAAGCTAGCCTATACCAGTAGATTTTCATTTGAAAGCTAGCCTATACTACTGGATTTTTTCATGCACATGTTTTCCAAACTTCGTAATTCATACCCAGGGCCTACAAATGTTTCTGTAATCCGTATCACTGGTTGACCTTATGTACCTGACAAAATTTTCTTGAATGTTCAAACCTTATCCTAATTTAAATAGTCATACCTCAAATACTGGAGCTTTAAAGACCTAGGTAATAGCAGAGCCTACTTTTGTTTAAACATAACATAAGCAGTCTCCAATTTTTGAGTGCTCTTACTGTGGGAAAAGTGAAGCAAACATTTTTATTATGTACTACTATGGTATCCACTTCAGTGGCCGTGTGGTCTAAGGTGCTACTCTCGCAGGAGACTAGACTTTCCATGACGGTGACATCTTGCTTCGATCCCGGTCGGGTGTACTCACGGATTTTTTTTTCTCCTAAATTGTTTCCCACTCTCCACGCAAATTTGGGTACAAATCCTCTAAATTCAACCTTCCTCATCCTTAATCCATTATAGTATTAGCACATAAGCGTATAGCCCGAATTGGTAGTAAGACGTGGTTCTTAAAAGTATAACTACTTTGGTGTATTGCAATGCCAATAAAATGGGATACTACTCATACATATGAATATGATGACATATCTAATTAGTGTATTTTTCTAGAGATCCATTGAAGAAACTCATATTTTAACCAGCGTACAAAATAAATGGGAAATTTTTCAACTAGTTTAAATAACAATAATAATTACTATTATATTAAGGAAAGAGATCTTTGATTGGAAATACAGTGGTGAGTGATTTAGCCCACAAACCTTTTCTCCTAAACCTATGAAATACACTCACCAAAACTATCATAACATTCTCTAAAATGAAAATTGACACCCAGTCCCAGGAATAAAACCCGGGACCTTTGGCTTAGTACGTAGTCAATGCTCTACCCTTCTACCCTCTACCACTTAGCTATCCAGGAGTCGTCCCGTGCCCAGGATCATTCTTTACTTATATTTTAAGGCAGAGTCTGTGGTGGACTTGTTAAAATCGTCAGTTACATATTATGAATGATCAAAAGATCGCGAGCTTTCAACTCTGGAGGGCTTAATGCTGTCAAATGTACAATGACAACTGTACGATTGCGCAAAACATTGTGGATTAAATAGCCAAGATATTAAATTTGTTTAATTTCGGTTATTATATTAATATATTCAGTAAATTGATTGTGTTCTGGTGTCATTTTTAAATTTAAAGAATATGATATTTAGATGAGGCTCCAACCGTAATTAACACATGCTAAAGCTTGGATATTTAATCCATTATCATAAAAATGTTTTGATGGTTTTGTTATTTTCTCAAGTTAAATGAGCATGATTTTATGTATTCGATCATTTATCATACAAAACTGTAACACCAACTCTGATTTTCAAGTCGGAGTGTACAATTTACATTGTTGTAAATTCAATTTGATACGAAGTTTTATTGGCTTACTGGCTGGCCTTCCCAATACAATGTTGTGCAGTCTTTTGAGATGAGAGAATAGGGAATCATCAGACAAAAGAGGTGACTTGATTTATGGTCCACGATAGCAATGTTGTGTACCGCCTTGTATGACGTGTTAGAGAGAGAAAGAGGGAGGGAGAGAAATAAAAGCAACAGAGAAGGAATAAGTAGTATTAAACCAGAGAGGCTAGAAGATGTGGACTGAAGCAAATACTTGAATTCGACAATGGGGGAGGAGGGAGGATTCAGGGGTTAGCACTAATAAAATGAAGCCTTGGACCACGTGATCAGAAAAAGCCCGGTTTAGGACGATATGTTTCAAAATTTTCATTTTTACGTGTCGAGAAGTGGGTTCACTATGATTGGAGTATCACCCGCTAGTAATTAACATCTACAGCAAAGTGCAAGTTGAAACAATAAATTCTACACAGTACAATAAAAAAATTCTTAATTCCCATCGTATTAGTGTAAATATGCAAATATCCCAAATGGGTAAAAAGTGTCATTAAAAATTGTTTTATTTTTATTTAAATTGAGTTTTTTAAGTTTCAGTTTTCGGTGTTATTTCGAGCTTATTCAAAATTACATGTTATCAGAGGTGTTTAAGTATTATTTACATATTGAGACAATTTAAACAATATTAAAATTTACTATTGAAACTTTATATATTTACTTTAAAAATTTGTCAAGTTTGTCTGCATATTTCACAATTTTTTAGCCTGAGGTTAGTTTACACTAAAAAAAATACTAATCAAATTACGCATGGTCAAAATTTCTGTTTAATTTCTTCTTAATTTCGTGTTTATTTAAAAAAAAATTGTTAAAGAGGTGTTACTTCGTTTTATGTGAAGATTTGGCGTAGCTAGACAATTTCGTTTTATTTCTATCTACAAAAACATTAAAAATCATATCTAAAAACTATCAAAGGAAAAAGTAGTTTATTCCATCTTTGTATAGCACTTTTTGCTTTGTCGCATCTCACCATTTTTTACGAGGCTCTGGTAATAAGACGTGATATGCTTAAGAAATATTTTACACACATATCTAGTGATTTTTATTTTAAAATATTATTTTAAAAAATTAATTGGTTTTGACATATTTTGGTAAATGATTGAATGACTATGGGTCTCAGACAAAAAATTTATTAATATAAGTTATTAAGATTTTATAGGAATAACTTTTAGAAAATACTAGCATAATTTTAATTGTTAACAATGATAACATTTTGATCTAATATTAGTGTAATTTTATAGGCACTGTTAACATCTCAAAGAGTGACAGCTGCAGATCCATGACTTGACGTATAAATATATTATAGTAGATCTACTAACTTTTCTAGCTGTCAGATAAGGCTTTCCTTATGAAAAGTAGAGTGTAGTAGATCTAGTCAATTTTCTGTCAGATAATTCTTCCTTATGAAGATTGAACTATATATTCAGTAACATTTTTAGACATCAAATAAGTATCTTCCTATGAATATTTAAGGGTAAATTTTGAAGTATTTCTTGCTTTCGGGTAAGATTCTCACCATTACATCCGAACTGTACATCTATCCGCTACCCCGACACTAATATCATCGTGGGGGTACACCCCTGGTGACGGCCCATACCAACACCTCTTTTATTCCTTCCAAACTCTTTGTCGCTCTCGTCTCCCGAAGAAGTTCTTTAAAGAAGCCTCCGTAGCAGGGCCAAGGCGAGCATCCATTAGTCAGACGAGTCCAGAGGTATTCGTGTTTATACGTGTGTGCTGTAATCTAGCCCGAACGCACAATGAGGATTATCATTTGTCTTCGACAAGAAGAATAACGCTACTGATGTGTCAGCCCAGCCCTTTCTCAACCAAAAGTCTTCCTTCCAAACGAAAAGAAAGATTACTATTTTTTTTTATCAAATAGAGAGAAGAAGAAAAAAGGGTTGGAAACAATGATGGGGGAAGGCTAAAAATATCCTGCTGTTATTACACAATGATGGCCTTGAATAAAATAGTTGTTTTTCTTTTGGGTGGAGGGGTGGAAGGGCTATAGGTCGGTGTTTGATGGGGTGGCGTATCATCAACATCGGTTACCGAACAATGGAAAGCCAGCATTTGGTCTGAGATGCGTTCCTGCAGATGCTATCCTCCCTTTTCTTCAAACTCCTAGAATAATTTCTTCTTTGGGGCAATTTAGATTAATATTGTTAAGATCGGTGGCCTTCTTTGTTATCTTGTGGTCAGAGCTCCTGGCTACGGATCCAGAGAACCTGAGTTCAATCTCTGACCCTTCCAGTTTTTCTGTGAAGCAGTGAGTCTGTAATGGGGTTCAACTCAGCCTCATGAGTTCAAGATGAGGAGATACTAGAATGTAAATGGAGTGGCTTTGCTCTAGAAAACTGAGAGTAACTGCTGGAGAGCTCGTTGTGCTGACCACATGACATCCTTATATCCACAGAAGTTGGCAATAAATTCGCCAACAGATGGCGGCCACTCGATCGGTATGGATCGACTGCAGGCTGACGCCATGAAGGTTTTTTTTGTTACTTAGTGTCGCCAATGCTCTAAATATAAAGTTAATAAATATTAAACTCTTAAATATCTTGAATTCTGAAGGATGTTCTAGACTTTTTAAAAAGCTTAAAAATATATTTTGTTATTTCAAATTTTGAATTTGAATTTTATTTAAAGAGTAAATAGTGCGCATTGATAAGTCTTCCTCAGCAAAATTAAAAGAAAAACTTAACAACTATACTAGTGACCATTAATTTAACAATTAATTGAATATATGAATGTCATAATTATTGTGATCACTATTTTTTTTAGAACACTCAGGACAAAAGAAAATGTCACAAAGATGACTATATTAGGAGTATGTTGTGCCATGGATATGATAAAAAAAAAAGTAGAAATAGAGTAGGCCTATATGAAGGAAAAAATACTAGAGGGATTGAGAAAAAATAATATTTAAAACAAAATATTATTTATTAAAACTCCCTTTTCATTGAAAACTCAAGGTAGCACAAGTTAGAGTCAAATTATACTTCAAATAATACTAGTTTCATCATCAATTTCAAGGAACAAATATTATTGTCAAGAAAGACTCCATTGGTATACATACATAACTTAAATACATTTTAATTAGTTTTTTTGACTTATATAATTCTATATAAATAAATTTAGTAAGTTAGTTGCTAATTACTTTGCACTAATACTTCAGTAGAAATGTACTAATAATACGTAGCATGAAAAACAAAACAATTCTAGGAATAAATAATATGTATTACAAGAAATATATTTGAGAGAAATATGCAAACAAATAAAAAGCAAAAAGTAGGTAACTTCTTCTCTTTTCGTGAGATTTTATATTCATGGTATATTAGATGGAAACTTTTTATCATTGCACATGTACACAACGTTTGACCTTTGACTATAATATGCAAATAATACATAATTTTGGTCTCATTATACGAACATTCATATAAACTACAATGATTTGCAACTTGTGTCTTGATATTCTTTGTAAATAATACTTCTCGAAAATATAAAATCGTATGAGGAAATTTTCTTGCAATAGCGTGTCTCATTTCTAAATTCTATCTTCTCAAAATGAAGTAATTTTGGGTTTACTTCGATAAAACTCAGTACCTATGGGTGTACTCCCTACAACCTGTTCTGTGGGGCAATAGGATATCACTCCCATAAAACAGTAGGCCTACTGTGCTTTAAAATACAGTGTTTGGTCACCTAGTTATATGCATTTAAAAAAAATGACACAAATTCTGTTGCACCAACAACTTTCATACGTGCATTTCTTTGTTCCTGATGACCTGGTGGTCCAGGTGTAAGATGTCAGACTACTGCGTTGGGGGTCCGGGGTTCAATCCTCGGTCCCAGCACAGATTTATCTGATTGCCAAACCCTTCCTTCACCTCTGACAAGACGTGTATTAATCACAACTTGTGAATGTGGGGAATGCCAGGCCTCCACCGTAGTTCGGATCCCACGTTAAACTGTAGGTCCTCCATTTCATCTCACAATCACCCTACCATTACACATTAGTGTAAGTGTGTAAACGGATAGTAAGACACGGTGATAATAGTAATAACTATATTAATAATGATCTTTGTTCATCAATTATCAAAGTTTAAATCATCCGATTAAAAATGAATTTTATTCTATTTGAAGCGTTTTATCTATGTATTTATTTTATTGAGCTTTTCTAAATGATTATTTTTGAAGGAGGCTTTAAATTTTATTTTCTATTAAATTAATTTAAACGTTTACTTGTTACTCTGTTACTGGGATTAACCGGGTAAATTGATTAATAATTTAGTGCGAATTAGCCTAATGACTTAATGCAACGTTTAAGGCAGTCTAAGTAATGTTACAGCTAATATCATAACATTAATTATAATAATCACATGACATATGATACTTTTGACAAATTTTCTTCACAAAATTCAGGAATTGTTGTCGAGGAGCAAAAGATTTTGATGCTGAGCTGCTCCAATAACTCAATAATAGATGGTACCTGAACCCCCTCCCTCCCCTTTAGCCCCCTCTTTCCCAACACATTCCCACAAAATGTCGGAGTGTCTTAACTGTAACCTAGAATTCCTCATATGAAGTGACGAATGAATTACGTGGAAGAGCGATGCGATATTTGATGAATACAGTTGGTATTATGAAGATAAGATTCCGGGCGGATGGGAAAAAAAAGGGTTACACATACTGACACAAAAGTTTCTCTTTGACAAAAGAGTTTTTCTCTCTCTTTCTTCTTTTCTTGACGGATTAACTTGAGTGCATGGTTTTGTAGGATATTGTACTGAGAGGGGGTTGGCTGAGAAGTTGGTTCGGTTGAGAGTGATACTGATAAATCACTGAGAAGATGATCTCAACTCCACGATTGGTCCAAACCTACCATTGCATTGTCCTAAGCTCACTTACGAGCTCAATATTGGAACCTAAGTCACGTACACTGTAGCATGGTGTTCAAAATGTGATTCATCACTGTGGTTTTCTCATATACTATCCACGCTAATGCTAGTACATTTCCTCAAACTTACCATCCTCACCACCACACCATGTATCAAGCCATAGAGTGAACGTACAGTAACAACAAAAAAATGAAAGTTTTTTTTTGTAACAACTTACTGCGATCTAATGGGCTAAAAATTTACATCTTTGTTTTTGGATGACTAGCATTTTTATTTATAATATACTTTTCCCCACTCTGGCCAAAAGTAACTCAAGCTTACAATTCAACTTAGAAAAGACAAACACATAGTTTTTTTTGTGATCAGTAATGATAATATTTTTACTTGCTCTTGACTCCTCGAAGAAAGAAGTATTATGATTGTCAAAATAATTGAAGTCAATTATTTGATAAATGTCAACGTTTCGTGACCCCCAGAAATAAAAAAGATGTTTTTTTTCTTAGCAATGCTGTTTGTCTATCTCGGCCTATAGCCGAAACCATGTTACCGATCAATCTAAGACTTGGTATCTAGGGTTTTTATAAGGTTCCCCCGAGGTTTTTTTTAAAATTAAATATCTAACACTAAAGCTAAGGGTAGTTTAGCGCAGAGCAAAAAGTGAAAGAATCAATTTCCTAGATTTCTGCTAAAATGATTTTGATCAGATTTTGTAGGCTATATGGGCATTGTTTAACCTTATAAACAAAATTACAACTTTCACTTTGCCATGAAAATGACTTTGAGAGTACCTTACATAGTCAACAATTTTCACTTATGACCACACTGCCACAACTATTTGAAATACGAAATAACTCTTCATTGTTAAGTGGTAGTCTTATTAAGAATATGGGTGACCTGGCGGTCTAGGGGTAAGGTGTCGAACTTGGGTGCTGGGGTCCGGGGCTCAATCCTCGGTCACGGCACAGATTTATCTGATTACCAAACTCTTCCTTCACCTCTGACAAGACGTATATTAATCACAACTTGTGAATATGTGGAATGCCAGGCCTCCACCGTGGTTCGGATTCCACGTTAAACTGTAGGTCCTCCATTATCATCTCGCAATCACCCTACCATTACACATTAGCGCAAGTGAGTATAACCCAAGCGGGTAGTAAGACGCGGTGCTAATAATAATAATAATATTAATATTAATATTAAGAGTACAAGTCTTTTATTGGAATGTTTGTACATCCATTACTGTTTCCAGTCTTTGGCCTGAATCATTTTCTTATTAAAGTAATAAATTTTCTATTACCGGCTTGATAGGCCTGTCGTAGCTTCGTAATATGTCTTTCAAACATAGACGAAAATAGGCACAACAATTTATCAATGTGAAAGGGTGAACCCATATTTTAATCAATGGTACAGTTTTGACCATGCCGAGAACCGAACCCAGGACCCTTATTTCAGTAGGCAGGCACGCTACTAAATGAGCTAAGGTGCCGGAATTTTAGTTGAAATATATCTATTAAAAGTAATAGCTTCTGAGTTTTAAGAAAATATATTGTATACTAGCATACTACCTGTTTAGAAATCAACGGCTTCATTTATGAACGTGTAATGTGTCTCAATGGAATTTTTGAACAGTGATTTAAAATTGAAGTAATTTTTTATTTATCCTCAAAATCCAGGAGGTATATTTAGATTAAAAACTCTATAGTATTATTACTATATATTTTATTACTACTACGTCTTACTACTCGTTCGGGTTGTACACACTTACGCTAATGTGTAATGGTAGGGTGATTGTGAGATGAAATGAAGGACCTACAAATCCGAACCACGGTGGAGGCCTGGCATTCCCCACATTCACAAGATGTCTTGTCAGAGGTGAAGGAAGGGTTTGGCACTCAGGTAAATCTGTGCCAGGACCGGGGATTGAACCCCAGACCCTCAACACATAAGTCCGACACCCTACCCCTAGACCACCAGGTCACCAACTATATAGTAGTATATCAAATATTTACTCCAATGAAAGTGTAAAACTGTCCTCCAGTTGAATATTTAATAAGTATAAACAACATTTACTGTGTATACTATTCATTTTTCGGGGGCCTCCCATGTGCATTTCCGGTTACAAAGTCCTCCTGCACCCTTATTCCTTAGGGGCTAAATGCCCGCAAAATTTCAGCTGCCTAAGTTTTCTAACATTTGAGATTTTTCGCTTTGTTTTTTTGAAGAAAAAAATAGCCCTTTCAGGGGAAACTACGGCCGCCACATATACCTGCACACCTTTGGGCTAAGAGTGAAAAATTTAAGTTTCATAGATTGATTGAGATTCGGGGAGTATTTTTTTTTTTTTTTAAACCTCCCAGCCTCAGTTCGGAGACCCCCACGGTAATTTTTGGTCACCGTGTATTCCTACACTCTTCTAGACTTTGAGCTTATTTCCTGCAAAACTTCAGTTTATTAGGTCTTCTGCATTTAAATTATTATTATTCATATTGGCTGAACAGAGGAAATGAAAGTTATTTTAATGGGGAAATATGTATTTTAAGGATGTCTTTGAAATGGGATTTTTCTTCTTCTATGAATTAGGAAGAAAATTGCATTGAGGGAACACCTCTACCAGCAAAGATGTCCTGAATCGACACACGATTTCTTTATTACTCTAAGTGCAATCAGTCCCTGTCTGATTTAATTTTCAAAGTGTATTACGATATATGTTTATTTATTTGACTTTGAATTAAAGTGAATGCTAGTATTCACTAGTATGAATACCAGTAAAAAACTGATATTCATAAAGTAGTTCTGTAAGGCATCCCTAAAGTTTTTTTTTATCAAGATTGACTCTATCAGTCAATTGACGAGCCAAATGTTTCATAGACCACTAAAATCAAGACGTAGTTTATTAGTTACTAAATTCACTTTAATGCATCTGAAAGTTCGAATCTATCATGGTGCTTTAAAAAAAACTAGGTAGGGTAAGTAGGCTATTTAACTAGAACTTTATTAAACTTTTTAAACCGCAAATTTTGAGTTTTGCTCATTTTCACTGAAATATTTGGTGCATTGAATCAATATTTTTAACAAACAAATATTAAGATTGGCTTCAGTGGCCAAGTGGTTTAAGGTGTCACACTCATGTTAGACTAGCCTGCCAGTGATGTGGAGCTCAGGGCTCGAATCACGGTCATATCTACTGAAGGTGGTTTTTACTAAATGGTTTCCCACTTTCCTTCTAGTAAAATGCGTGTAGACTACCTCTAAATTGCTTTTTTTTAATCCCCCATTAAAGTAATTATATGACCTGAACAGGTTGTAAAAATCGGTGATAAGAAAAATCATTGTGAAGAACCTTTGAATGTAGCCTTAATGATCGAAATGGATATACATTAAATTAAATTGACTCATATTTTATACCCTGATAGATGATTTAATTAGCAATCGCTTTACATTTTTATTACAGAAATAATAGGATGGCATAGATAGGGGGGAGGGGGGGGACGTACCAGTGGATGGTCGTACGCTGACAAAAAAATCAGCCTCATCTTGTCTAGTTCGCCGGCAATGGGGAGGTTAGTCTTGTAATTCCGACTGGATTTAACCTTTATCCTGAACGGTTTCACTCTCTCCCTCCACGAAAATTCTGGCACGTTCTATCCAAAATTGTATACTCTTTTTCTCTACTCAACTATTGTACATATACTGATATCCCAGACAGTTAAGGTGGCAGTGCATGGAAGGCAAGATAATTGCAGTATTTTTGCCGTTTTCATAACAAACAAGTTGTTTAGCCACAATAAAAATAATAATATATTGCTGCAGTACAAACAGTTTAAACACAGAGTTTACTTTTCTTCACATGATGAAATCAACAGTTGTTGGATATCTGTCATGAAAGTACTGGCATTAAATGAGTAGGCTAACTATTTAAATGAAGGAAAAAGTTAGTAAATTCCAGGAAACCATCTTTGACAGATGTTCAATAAATAGTACGGTGCACCGCACATACTTTTTATCTTAAAATAGAAACATTTACTAAAACTCGTAAGTTTTCTGAACGGAATAGTGTACATTGTAGCATCAACACTCCACATAAGAACATGAATAAAATAATATACACTGATATAGAAACACTGAGAAAAGACGCGCATATTTGTCCACCAAAGAGCATTTCAAACAATTTCATATTTCAAAGACCTTAATAAAATGAAATTTGAACCATTTGATGAACGTTTGGAAACTGGGATCTGCTTTACATGTTCTAATTGATGAAAATAAGTAAAAATAAATCTAAGGAATCAATAACTAATGAAAGAATGTGAAAGTGTAATATTAATTATTTTGAATACTAGGTTTTTTGACTATTTTTTGTTGCTTGTATAAAGGTAAAATCAAATTAGTAGTGAGTAATAAAACGTGAAAACAAGACAGAAGATTTAACCTTTAATTTAAATAATATAAACAATATAGATATATGTATTTTCAGATAATAAGCAATTAGATTGTCGGGAAACTAATTTATAAATTTGCAGAAAATTGGTTTATGGTCTGAAAAACCACTTTCGTACACTCCAAATCTGATTATTGACATATTATTGAAAATTGTATCTATTTGCGTATCGTTGTTTGTGGTAGACTTGTTAAACTTCAGAAAGGGTTTCAAACTATATTTTCTCATTAATGCTAACAAAAAATATTCTTTATGTCCAATAATATTATAGTTAAAGTCTCTTGATAGTATAACATCAGATTTGTCAGAAGGAATTAATTTTTGAATAACAATGACAAACTCAGTGTTAGGTGACCTTAGTGATTTGTACCCTGTGATGATATTGATATTCCCAATTTTGAAACCTATCATATCCATTCCAAAAACCCGTTTTTCAATTTAAATGTGCTTATATATTTTAATTTACATGTGTTTCTTTACCAAGCATAATAATCCTCTTGGGCGTTGGACACTACCATTATCAGAAAAATATCTTAAAACTTGGAATTTGGAGAAAGTCTTGAGGGATTGTTTCAGTTTCAGACATTATCAAGATGTTACAGCGTGTATACCAGTCATTTGAAAGGATGTTTGCCATATTTTTGTGCAGAGATCGAATACTATGGTACACAATAACTCTGCCGTCTTTCTGTTCTAAGTTCCAAAATGAAAGATTAAAAGTTTGATTACGGAGACGGGACAGCTCATTTTTAACAACAACATCAGCTTTGGGAGGAGGAAGAACTTTGAAACTTCCCAGGGTGTATAGTCCAGCTAGATTTGTAACTCTACTTAGAACAACGTACAACAAAACCCTAGTGACACGAGGACATTAATTAAAATCCAAACAAATGAAACTGTACGTCTGCCCTTGGCTCTTGTGTATAGTTAAAGCCTCAGCTGGTACTACTAGAAACTGCTGCCGTAACATCTGGTATTCACCCGACTTATTGACATGTACTACTTATCTTGCCTAAGATACTTATTTTTCTGAACATCTCTTTCTTTTTCCTTACACCAATACTCATTTTTCCAAAGATCCTTCTTCTTATAAATATCTCTTTCTTTCTCCTTATTCCTATACTCTCCATCATGATTCAGCTTCTTTTTCTTCTGAACCTCTAATTATTTCTCCTTATCCCTGTATTCTTCATCTCGCCTAAGCTTATTCTTCTTCTGAACATTTCCTTCGCTCTCCTTATCTCTATATTCCTCACCTCACCTAAGCTTCTTCTTCTTACCATCTCTCTCTTCCTCTCTATCTCTATATTCTTCATCTCGTCTAAGGTTAGTTTTCTTCTGAACGTCTTTTTCTTTCTACTTACCTCTACACTCATTTACGCACCTTTTAGTCCTAATATTTTCTTTGGCTTTCTCCTTTTCAAGTTTTCTTCCAACTGAGGGTATCACACCTGTAATTGATGTACGACTCATACTGACAACAGGCGTTCTCAATTCTTTGGTTCTTTTGGTATCCATTTCAAATGGGCATCATGAATTTGAAAAGTTAAAAGGTAAATTAAAATTAATAGCCAGAAAAAAAACATTACGTCAAAAAAGAACTTACATCTTACATTCTAACAATCCCGAAGCCTTAACTTCCAATACCTTCATCCAAGCTAAATTAAAGTGTGGCCATACATAGCCTCGCTGCACA
Organism: Timema californicum; assembly: GCA_902141385.1. Lineage (NCBI taxonomy): Eukaryota > Metazoa > Arthropoda > Insecta > Phasmatodea > Timematidae > Timema > Timema californicum. The sequence continues at coordinate 12,786 of CABFOW010000601.1, forward strand.
TAGGCCTAAATATACAAACCCCCAGAGAACATTGGAGAGCGGGATAAAAGGCGAGGGTAAACTTATGGCTCACCAAAGGGGGGGAATGCACATGACAACAGAAACCTCTATCATATACTCCAAACATCCCGACGCTTCGAGAACGTGGAAGAACAACATCTCTTCGCATATTAAGCTATTTGGACTGTCCGTGCTTGTGTGGCGCGCTCTGGTGGTCGCCGATCGAAACTTAAGAGCAGCGGATAGTTTTCCTCGCGGTGTGCTTATGCTCGGTAGTGTTTATATTTTCTTCCCGACTCGTAGTTCTAGACGCAGGGCAGGTGAAATGGGGTAGGTTGTATCCATTTTTCTTAGTCGATTCTTCTAGGATTGTAGCCAAATGCTACAAATAGAACACCAGATTTCAACAAAGAGCATATATCCAATAACAGATACGTACAGAATCTTTATTAGTTTGATGTATTCAACATTACATTAATAGACAAATTATATTAAAAAATATTTTTATTTAAAACCAAAGAGCATACATGAAATAATAAACGTATTTATAGAAATATATTTAAATTATATATTCGTTTACAACTAATAATGTTCATTGGGATTAATTAAATGTATTTTCAGATAAAAGTTTTTTTATCTTTAATGTCTTACATCGTTTTAATTTTCAAGGAAATATGTGATCCACTACTTTGTTTGTAATGTTAAACAGAGCTTAAATACGAGATTTAATCGAAACTGCTAAAGCCTAATTCGAGAAATTGGAGATATATATATGTATATATTTGATCACGAAGGGAACTATTAACTAAAGAGATATTTACTGAAATTTCGTAAGATTTGTGAAACAAAAAATAATATTTATTATTCTCGAAACAATCCACCAAAGAGCATGAATTTAATACTTGTTTCGGATTCCACGTTAAAATGAAGGTCCTCTATTTCATTTCACAGTCAACCTACAATTACACATGATCTCAAGTGCATATAAACCGAACGGGTAGTAAGACGTGGTGCTAATAATAATAATTATAATAATGTACGATTAACTACTAAATACGCTAATATATTAGGAATTGGAAAGGTTGAAAGGTTAAGTGACTCCAAATTTGAGTGGAGAGTGGAAAATCATTTTGGAAAAACAACCCCAATTCACCCGAACAAGATTCGAAACTTGATCTCTCCGTCCTCGACAGTCAAGCTCAGTACGAAACTAACGCGTTAGCTAACTACGCCACCGAGGCGGGTAACAATATAGTAATTAGTTTTAAGTGTCATTGTGCCCTTTTATATTATACTTTTATTTAGATTTACACACACACACACACACACACATATATATATATATGGTTTACACCTATATATATATATATATGGTTTACACCTATATATGTATATCTATCTATCTACACAAATGCTTGCTTATAGATAATGAACTATTGGTTTTATAAAAATATATTCCAGATTAAAATATTTTAATTTCTATTTGTACTACAACACTCCTTGACTGATCCTTAAAATAGTTTCGGCTCTAAGCTGAGCTATAGACAAACAATTAGACAGATATACATTGCGAAAACCACTTTTATGTTTCAGTGGGTAACGTTAAAATTGATCAAAATCTGGAGTTCAATTTTTTTAACAATCAAAGTACGTATCTCTTCAATTGATTGAGAAAAAGTAAATAGAGCATCATTAGATTTCACCAAAAAGCATAAATCAAATAGCTTACACTTCTACAGAAACATTAAGAAAATAAGAACATCTGTGACCACCAAAGAGCATAACAATAAATATTATTTTCTAACATGAATAATAAATACTCGTAGGATTTGAGAAACCAAATAATAAGTCTCTACATTGTTGTTGAAACATTTCACCAAAGATCGTAATGAAATAATAGACACTTACTTATTCTATGGCATTAAGAACTAGGAACAGTGTTACAGAAAAATTGAGAAAAGAGAAACAAACATCTTTGTCCATCATAGATCATTGGAATCAAATCATTTTCAAAGACTTGAAACAACTAATTTTATACAAATTTATTTCAAATAAAAGATTTTTATATTTAATAGTGCTACAACTTTACGATGATAAGCTATTTAATATCTCAAATTGTTGCGGAGAGATGATGAAAATTGGAAAATTTACCTCTCGTAAAGTACTCTCAAAGTCCTTTTCATGAAAAATGAGAATTGCCATTTTGTTAACTATAAAGTAAAAAAAATATTGATATTGGGTCCCCAAAGGTCGTATTAAAATGTCACCTTCCGGTTAAATCTTTCGACATTTTCTTAGAGGTTGCACATCTTATGGTTATCGCATTGCTATTAAATTCCTCATTTATAAATTTTGACCAATAAAACATGTAAATATTGACTATTAAGTCTAAAATGATAGAGATAGATCATTGTTGTACAAACATTTGAAAGAAAGAGAACATGTCACTCTTTGAGATACTTGTTTTTTACTCTATGGCATTAAAGAATTATTGTGTTAAAATTTAAGTAGTATCTCTTTACAACTAAAGCTCACAAAATTTTATTAATATATTATTTTCCGATATCTTGGTCTTATAAAAATATATCTTAAATAATTTTATTTTTATTTTTAATAGTACTACAATTTTGGAATGATGAGTTATTTAGTTTCTCAAATAGTTGCAGAGATACGGAAATTTCCGCTTTTGTAAAGTACCCTAAAAGTCATTTTCATGGAAAAATGAAAATATCTAGTTTATTTATAATCTTAATCAACGCATAGATACGAATATTAATTAAAATCGTTAGCACCCCTTTTAAAAAAATAGATTTTTTTCTTTTTGACCCTTATTTAACTTATCTTAATTATAAGTTTAAACAGACATACAGACATACGTCATTGCAAATATCAGTTTAAGAGGTCTGGGGGTCATGAGACGTCGACATTCATCAACATTTCGAGTTAGATTATTTTTATGGTCGCAATACTTTACCTTTAATGTTATAAAAGTTAAAATATGTATACATATTTGCGTATAGATTTAAAGTTATTGGTTTTATACAAATATGTTTTTTATAAAATTATTGTCTTGTAAAAAAATCTACATATTTGCAATGATCAGTGATTTCATATCTCAAATAGTTTCGGAGATATTATAAAAATGAGAATCTACGCATCAGACCAGAGCCCTTAAAGTCATTTTTCCGTAATATTGAGGGTAGCCTTTTGTTTATAATAATAAGAAATGTTTAGAAATGAGATTTAATCAAAATTGTTAAAGCCGATTTTGAGAAAATCTACTTTTTCTCTTTTTGCCCTTAAGTAAACTACCCTCTATTTTAGGGTTAGATATCCAATTCCAAAAATCCCTCGCGGCAACCCTATGAAAACAACCCTAGATACCAGGTTTTATCCCGATTGGTAAAATAGTTTAGGCTCTAGCCGGAGATACAGACAGACAGTCAGTCGGAAATTCAAAAAACACTTTTTTGGATTTGGGGGTGGGGGTTGGGGGTTCATGAAACGTCAAGAATCATCAAAATCTCGAGCTCGATTTTCTTGACGATCACAGTACTTTCTGTACCTCTAAGATAGCGAGAAATTAACGAGTTGATATCCCCATGTGCAGAAAATTAAGCTTATGTTTCTACTGGATAATTATTTTAATTGTTTTGTCCAAACATTTTTGTATAAAAAACAGCAAAAAATACCTCCCATCCTAAACCCTTTACTTTACTATTCATCATGCATCAGCATTTTAATTATGATAGTGATGAATGGATAAGGTAGGTATAATATAGAGGAAATTGTATTAGCATTTACGTGAAAGGATATTGCAGCATTGTTAAATGGGAAAAAAGCCTGTTGACTTCCGGCCTGGATTTAAACCACAACCTCCCATCACTGGCAAAAAAACAACAACTATACAAGCTTAATGGTTTGTCTGCTATACAATCCTGGTTTGTTTGCTCGACCATCCTGGTGTGTTTGCTATATAATATTGGTGTCTGAGAGAGAATCCTGGTTTGCCTGCTAGACAATCATGGTTTGTCAGTTAGATAATCCTGTTTTTTTGCTAGAATATCCTAGTTTGTTTGCTAAATAATCCAAGACTGTTTGTTCGACAATCATGGTTTGTCCGTTAGATAATCCTGTTTTTTTGCTAGAATATCCTAGTTTGTTTGCTAAATAATCCAAGACTGTTTGTTCGACAATCATGGTTTGTCAGTTAGATAATCCTGTTTTTTTTTCTAGAATATCCTAGTTTGTTTGCTAAATAGTCCTAGTCTGTTTGCTAGACAATCATGGTTTATCTGCTAGATAATCTTGTTTTTTTGCTATAATATCCTAGTTTGTTTGCTAAATAATCCTATTGAACAACTAAACAAATAAGACTCCATCTGTTTGGTGTCTCAACAACAGATAAGGTCATTTCTCTAAGCGATGTGGGGACAAGCTACTACGTCACAGCAGGGGACATGAAGCACGCATGCATATCCAGGGAGATAATTCCTGTCTGGAGACCTAGGTCCATTGTCAAGAAGATGCGCAATTATTTGTGATCATCTTGAAACGGGGAGAGGGGGGGGAGGGGGCACCTTTCAATCAGAATGTTTTAACGTCTCTATTTTATGCCACTGCACACCGCATTAAAGGGGTTAAATAGGGGAAGGATGTGGGAAAACCTAACACAATACACTCACTTTGAGTTTTGTATACAATGCGTGCGTACACATAGTAAAGATTTGTTTCGAGTAGCTCTAAAGTTGGGCATTTTCTTAAACTAGACATTAAAACCATATTTATTTTAAATATCTTTAATTGTCTAGTAACATGTTGACTTCAGTGGTATTGGGGAGTGAAGTGCTCGTCTCATGACTCTATGTTCATGGGTTTAAACCCAACAGATATTTATGGATTTTCTTGATACGAATCCGTAGAACAGCTTCCTTTGGAGGGGAATTAAAGCCGTTGGTCCCCATGTAGACAGTGTTACGCCTATGTAAGAGAATCCTGTAAGTTATGTGAAAATCCCTTTCCCTAAAAAAATTGGTAGGTTCTTTAGTGCTCGCTCATAGTGTGGAAGGCAGTGGGAAGCCATCACCCTTCCTGAATTCCCCTAGTACACGGGATTTCTACCAGATGGTGCAAGCAGCACTAACCATTTGAAGGGCTGAATACATGTACAGCACCGGCTGGATAGAATCCACATCAAACCAGCTTTCGGGTTGTTGATTTAAGAAGAATAGTAACATTTAGATCATTGAGTGCGTGGTCTAAATGTCAATCTTGTTTAGTCCGATTTTCCATCTTAGTGAGGTCGGGACTCGAATCCGGTTTTAATATATTTCGGTGACCTGGTGGTCTAGGGGTAAGGTGTCAGACTTCTGTGCTGGCGGCCGGGGTTCAATCCTCGGTCCCGGCACAAATTTATCTGATTACCAAACCCTTCCTTCACCTCTGACAAGCCTTCTTGTGAATGTGGGGAATGCCAGGCCTCCGCCGTGGTTCGGATTCCAGGTTAAACTGTAGGTCCTCCATTTCATCTCACAATCACCCTACCATTACACATTATCGTAAGTGCGTATAACCCGAACGGGTAGTAAGACGTGGTGCTAATAATAATAATAATAATAATAATAATAATAATAATATATTTCTTTAAACTCTTTACCCTATTCTACTTCCATGAAAATGTGAGCACATTTCTTTACTACCTATATTACCTTTAACTTTTTCATCCTTAGTTATTTGAGTGACTGAATGCATATGACCTACTTCGGTGGCCACGTGGTCTAACGCGCTACTGTCGTGTTGGACTAGATTGCCGAAGACGAGGAGATTGGTGTTTTATCTCGGTCAGGTGCACCGAGTTTTTTCACTTAATAGTTTTCCACCCTCCCTCCAAGCAAATGTGGGTGAACTTTATCTTAATTAAACCATCCTAAGCCCTAACGTATTATTGTAATTAGTGCATAGGCATATAACCCGTACAGGTAGTAAGACGCGGTGCCAAAAAAAAAGCATATTGCCCGGATGATAAGCAAGACGTAGTGCAAAGAAACAATATTATGTAGAACGTATATCTAATTTGAAAAAGTTTGTTACTACACTAAATACCAAGGTCATTAACATTTTATTTGTAGTAAAAGTAGGGCTTAAGGTACACCGTCATATAAATATAATTAGCGTCGTGGAAAAAAGTAAATAATTAAAAAACCTAGTAGAACACCATAGGGGAGAATAAATAGTAAAATTCACCTACTGAGATCAGCAGATGACTTCACTAAATAAATTGGACGATACAAATATTTTTAAAAAAATTTTTTTTCACCTCAACATGAAAAAAATACCATGTTAATCACTCAATAATAGTAATGTTCAAATGGAATTTAAAATGTTCACATGGCGCTTAAAAGTTGACCTGAACTTTTGATTTAATTTAAAATATTCCACTGGCCTGTAAAATTTGACCTTTACTTATCTTGATATAAAATATTCACATGACGTTTAAAAGTTGACCTGAACTCTTTATTTTAATTTAAAAAAAATATTTTCAAATGTCAATATGCTCATGGGTCATGACAAATATTCAAAACTGTTGATACTACATCAAAAATGTTCAGTTAAGTGCATCGACTGAAACAATATATCGGTTTATTAATTTGGATCCAAAATGGGGCTGGTTAAAAATTGGAAGACATACTAACCTTAACACGAGTTTTCCACACTCCACGGTATGAACCCCTCCTCCCCCAAGCCGTAATTAGACTAGTCTTTTTTACTTTTTTACATCTACTATTGTTTCAAGCCTATGGCCTTGTTAATTTTTTATTCAAGCGATATATTTTTTCCACTACCAGCTGGCTAGGCCTGTCATAGCTTCACATGCCTTATAATCTAACTTAAGATTAGGCCAGGCACAACATCCAGTCCCCGGCCGTTAATTTATCAACTCGAAAGGTTAAACCTTTATTTCACCAATAATACATTTTTTGGCCATGCTGGTAATCGAAACCAGGACCCTTAGCTCAGAAGACAGACAGTACTGAACTAAGAAGACAAGTCTTTAATTAAACAAATGTATTGGAATGGGAAGAGTATTTTTATCTCTAATCTTGCAACTAATTAGATAAGGCATTAAAACAGTCTTTTGATAATGATCGTACTAATGTTTATATTTGATTTATTTAAAATTATTGATGACATGTTATGAATCTCATAACATAGCCTAGATTAATTCAGAATAAATCGATTCCTCGAAATTAATTGGCTAAAAATATACCACAATGCTATGGACCTAATTTAATAAAAATAAACATTTGTACCTACTTTGGTGACTGCATGGTCTAAGGCGTCACTGTTGTGATAGATTATACTACCGATGACAGGGAGATTGGGGCTCGAATCATGGTTGGATATAATGAGGTTTTTTATTCTACCTTCACACAAATGTGAGTACACTTCCACTAGATTAAACCTTCTCATACCTAGCTCCTTAGCGTAATTGGTACATATGCGTCTAACCTTAAAATATAGTAAGAAGTGGTTGTTAGACAAAAAAAATGCATTCATAAAACACCAACATATTCTTTTGACGTCAGTTATTGGTGTTATTTTATATGTATTAATAATATCTATCAAAAGTGACATCTTTAGATCACATTACTTAATCTATAAACATAAAATAATGGTTTTATTAAAATTTTATAATTGTCAAAAAAGTTTCTTCCTATTTTAATCATATTGTGTAAAAACTTATTTATTTACAAAAGCTGTATTCAATTAAAACGTACTCATGGTGAATAGAGTATGTACTATAAGCATAAGGCTTAAGCAACACTAATTAATACAAACGAGGTTATGCCAGGAGAGCTATAGATCTAATTTATTATTTGATTCTAGAATCAACAACAAATGCTAAATTACTTAGAACCCTGGTCGGAAACTAACCAGCCAGGCCCCTCAAATCTTTTAAGCCACTGGGCCACGACCCACACTGGAGATCGCATGGCCTAAGGCAGGGCTATCCTTCTTGAAAATAGCTAAATGCCTCACTTTTATTTCCAGAAAGCATGTGGGCCTCACACGTGGAAATTAGGCCTATACAGTATTAACAATGTTGTTTTCTTAGTTGATATTCTTAAATAAAAAATTGATTGCTCTTTTACTGAACTATTTGTTTGGTTTGATATTAATTGATTTGAATTTTCTAATCTAATTCAAATTTTGTAATTATTTTGATAATTGATATGACCTAAGACCAAAGTGAAAATATATATGTATATTTAAGGCAGTTTATGAGAATAGACATATTCAGACAAGAGTAATTTTAATAATAGATAGGCAGCAGAAACAACATACCCTAAAAATATTTTAAAACAAAATTAGCACGTATACCCAATTTTCTGTTTAAACTTTTCTAATGCGTTGCGGACAGCAAAATATGCTTCCGAGGCCCTTATGTGGCCCGTGGGCCACCAGTTGGATAGGCCTGGTCTAAATTGTCAGTCTCTCAAAAAATTGAATTGCTTGTGTCAAATTTCAGTTAGTTCTACACAAGTTATATATTCAATTGGTTCTTCCATTCTCTTCTAACGGTTCTACACTTCTTCGACCTTCATCATAACTATTCATTAGACCAATACAATAATAAATAGTTATGTATGTGATCGTTAAATAATTAAATATTGAGCCACAAGCGTTATCTCAAATAATAGCGTCACGTCTCGTCGGGGGGTACGTGGGCTAATGTGTCAACTTTAACTAGCTTTTTTCTTCTTCTTTCAAATGACACCTGTACACGGGAATCTATCCCGGGACGTTTGACTTAACACACTAATGTTCTACCATTAAACATCAATAGTAGCCCAGCAGTGGAAATATATTAGCCAGTACTAATCTACCTTTGCCCAGGGGACGCCCGAAAGTACTAATCGTACATCCTTTCCATGGAGGTTATTTTCATGTCCTGATGATGGTGACAGTGAATATGATGATGTGGAACCGGTGGAAACTCTTAAACTTAACCTAAGTCCAACCAACCAAACCCGCGTGACCGTTGGGGTAGTTCCCTTTTAGGGAAAAATATCCATGATACCAGCAGGGAATCGAACCTGGGAACCCTAGGTTCGTAGCCAGGTGCAATCACAACTACGCCACGGAGCAGGTTTCCTATATATATATATATAGTTAATATATTTTTATTATTAGCACCGCGTCTTACTACCCGTTCGGGTTATACGCTTTAAGTACTAATTACGCTAATGTATTGGGAATTGGGAAGGTTTAATTAGAGGAAGTGGACCCGCATTTGCGTAGAGGGAGAGTGGAAAACCATTTAGGAAAAACCCCCCCCTAGTTCACCCGACCGAGATTCGAACCTGGATCTCCCCATCCTCGGCGGTCGAGCTCAACACGACTAGCGCGTTAGCTAACTACGCCACCGAGGTGGGTTATAATTAATATACATATACGTAATAATCGTAAGGTATAACGTTGCTGCTATCTTACGTCTTAATTCGCTTGAAATGTACATTACATTATATTTGTGGACTACTTATTATTGCCACCATAAAGTCACAGCCGAGTCGCTGGTGGCTGTGATATTCTACATGTCCATTACAGAATCTGCCGTAAAATA
>CABFOW010000601.1:22702-52100 GCA_902141385.1 Timema californicum
CCACCGCCCCCATTGCGGGTATATTTCCCCTATATTTTAGCTTGCCTATCCATACCCTATTAGGTTAAATACATATAGAGGAAGGATGGGTAGTAAAGCTTTTTTTTACACCATGTCTCACTCACTACCTGGTCAGGCTGTACGTATATGTACTAATTAGGCTATTGTGTTGGGGATTATAGAGGTTGAATTTAGAGGAAGTGTACCAACATATGCGTGGAGGCAGAGTTGATAAAAATTTAGGAAAATACTCCTTCAATATATACAACTGAGATTTGAGCCCCTATCTTCCTGTAAATGGTACTCCATTCTATTGCCAGAATGACGCCTTATACTATTCAACCACAGAAGCGGGTTAAAACATATTGCTAAGAAAAATGTCGCCCGAAAGAATTTATGTATAGCCTCATAGCTGGGAACATAACCACTGAAATAATATGACGGACAAACTAATCTTATTAAATCTACCGTAAGCTTGGGGTCACTTATACCAAGTCCGTAACGGAATAAATAAGACTTGTGTTCCATTTAGAACAAGTGAGCGCTTACTCGTAATATACAATTTGTTAAATGAGGAGCGTGATGAGGTAGCAGGTAATATTGTTCTTTCTCGTTTAAATAATGGCAGTGCATAATGTACCGTTTACAGAGGGACATGAAAGTTCTCATGGAAACCATTAACCCGGGTAAGCTTGACCCCTTAAAAAATCGGAAAAAAGTATAAGCAAACATTATGAGTTATCTACTAAAATAAATAATCCTTTTATTTATCTCCTACATTTTACTAAAAGTTAAATATTATAATAAAGTGTTATCTATTAACAATCAACACTCAAAAATAGTAGAACATGCTACAAAAATTATTCTTATTTATAATAAGTTATTTAAAAACGTGTTTGTATTGATGGTTATAAATATAGTCACACATTTACGAAGCATTTTATATTTAGAACATGGCATTCCAATTTTTTATTTAAAGCATACCAGTATTTTCGATGTGTGGAATAATTTTTGTCACTTTCAGTAATGAGATATATTTTAATTGTATTATGAAAATATATTGCCAAATGGGCAATGAATAAACCATCTAGGTTATTAAATGTCTTTTTTTCACTCTGATTCTTGCTTTAAATATATTTTTTATGATCATTAAATTATTAGATTGTTATATTTGTAGAGGTTCGTTGATCAAGGGGGAAAAAAAGCACTCTATTTATAAAATGTATTTTACTACACAAAGACTTTTACAAGATCTTAAAAGTGTTCTTGTAATTTCTAGTTTATATTATAACTGCTTATATTTGTATTACTATTTGCTTTGCTTACTATTGTTTGTACTAATTCTCAGAAATTGTATACTTAGCCAAACTAAAAATATATACCATGTTTTTAAACCGACTATATGTCGTACTTTTCTCCCTAAATATATAAAAGCACATTAAAAACTGCCTAAATGGATTTAATCATTAGACTTTAACTAAGGACGAACCTCCTAAATTGATTATTTATCAATTTGAAGAAAGTTTTTTTTAATTTTCCGAAATGAAAACAATAGGCTTATTTTGACAATGATACATTTGGGATATACGCTTTTATTATTTTAAGAAATAAATGGTTCGGTGCATTGCATATAGTTTATCTTTCATTTATCTTAATATAGAGATATTTACTAAAAACTCGTAAGATTAATTATTATTATTATTATTACTATTAGCACCGCGTCTTACTACCCGTTCGGGTTATACGCACAAGATTAATTAAACTAAATAATATACATTGTTGCCAAAACACTCCACCAAGAAGCATAAATTAAATAATACTAAATGTTACAGAAACATTGAGAAAAGAGGTACACCAATGTCCACCGATGAGCATAACAACAAATTTCATATTTCAAAAAACATCCATAAAAACCAACCAGGCCCCTCAAATCTTGAAATTAGACCGACAATGCGCCCTATACTCTGCTTCCTCCTTCAGCTACCATAATTTTCTTCTTTCCTTCAAGTTATCTAATATTTAATCCTACTTCCTTCTAAGCTTCTCTTTCCCTCAAACTTTCCTTCTATGACGTTGTGCAAAAGACAAATCCTCCTAAGGATGTGTCCGATCCACGTTGCATTGTACCGTTAAATCACATCCAAAATTGTTTTCTTCTCATCCACTCCTCTCAGGACTACTTCATTTGTCACCCTGTCTGCCAATCTAATCTTCTCAAGCCTTCTCTAGCACATTTCTAAGCTCTCCATGAATTTATTTTCCATCTTTCTAATTGCCCAAGTTTTTGCTCCAAAAGTAGCATTTCATCAGTTTCTTCCCCAGTTCCAAACTCAACTTGATGGTCAGCAGCAAATCCTTCTTGTTGAAAGCTTTCTTGGCCATGGCTATACTAGGTCTATTATCCTTGGTGCAAGTACTTGAACAGCCCTGTGATTTTACAACACCTGGTTTTAAATTTTAATTTTCAGCAGCTCTTCATTTTTAAAATAAATATCAATTTTGACTTCTAAATGGGTATCCCCATGCCATATCTTCTTCCTCTCTTCACCAGCCAGACCATCAATTCTTCTTTATTTTTGGCCAGCAACGATAGATAATCCGCATATTTTATTGTGTTGATGACGCGTTCTCCTAATCTGAAATTGTCCTGTCCCTCATCACTGTTTCACTACTCTTCCTATATATACGTTGTTTGGATCTCCACCATTTCATTATATATATATGTATATATATATATATATATTTAATAGTACTACAACTTTACAATATTAAGTTATCCCTTATCTGAACTAGTTGCGGAGATATGGTCATAATTAAAAATAAAAACTTAGGTAATCCTCAAAGTCCTTTTCAAGGGAAAACGAGTATTGCAATTTTGTTTATAATGTTAAATATATAAAATAAATATAAATAGATATAAAATTTAATCAGTATTGTTAGAATGGATTTCGAAATATTTTATTCCCTTTCGTTTTCTTTTTGCGCTTCGGTAAAAAAAACCAATTTTAGATATTTTCAGATTACAAAAATATCTTAGGATAGCCTTATGAAAACCCTAGATACCAAATTTTATCCCGATAGATAAAATGCTAGGTGACCTGGTGGTCTAGAGGTAAGGTTCTGGGGTCCAGGGTTCAATATTCGGTCCCAGTACAGATTTATCTTATTGCAAAATCCTTCCTTCACCTCTGACAAGAAGTGTATTAATAACAGCTTGTGAATGTGGGGAATGCCAGGCCTCCACCGTGGTTTGGATCCCACGTTAAACTGTAGGTCCTCCATTTCATCTCACAATCACACTACCATTACACATTAACGTAAGTGCGTATAACCTTGACGGGTAGTAAGACGTGGTGCTAATAATGATAATGATAAAAGGCTTTCGACCGAAATACAAACACACAGACAGGCAGTCGAAATCGTGAAAACAATTTTTTCTTTTTCAGGAGGACATAAAACCTCGACATTTAACAACACATCAAGTCTGATTTTTTTGACGACCACAATACTTTTCTCTCTCTATCTCTCTCTCTCTCTCTCTCTCTCTCTCTCTCTCAGAAGTTAGGAGTCAGTAAATATTATCTCAGACAAGGATTGAACCACCATATATTAGCCCTGTAGCTAGACCCACTTGACTATACGGAAAAAATGATTAAGGTGATGGCTACCTCTCACATCATTATATGTACTCGGCTGCAAATGATAGTCCGTGGTGGGAAATGTTGTTGTTCTCGTTGAGCTGACTCTACGTGACCGCATGAAATACTGGACGACTTAAGAGAGAGGCTGGGTTGTAATTCATCTCCTCGCATTTGGTTGGCTAACCAGGTGGAGAAGGCGCTCTATTCATACACGTATGTATTTATTCTTGAGACGAACAGAGAAGAAAGGGTTTTCTACCCATTAATGTTCGGTCTTAGCCTTATTGAAAAGCTAATAGTGGGCCTTGAATGACTAATATATTATTCATCCACGTGGTTGGTTTAAAAAGATGTTATCTGATCAAATAGGCCTACTAGTTTAGTGAAAAAAAGAATTTGAATATACATATATAAAATAAATATGTTTTAACCACCACGTCTTACTACCCGTTCGGATTATACGCTTAAGTACTAATGTTGCTAATGTGTTACTGATAAAACCCGCCTCGGTGGCGTAGTTAGCTAACGCACTAGTTTCGTGTTGATTTAGACTGCCGAAGATGGGAAGATCGAGGATTGAATCTCGCTCGGGTCAACTGAAGGTGGTTTATCCTATATTATTTTCCACTCTTCCTCCACGTGAATGCGGGTTCACTTCTTATATATTCAACCTTCCCAATTCTTGACCCAGTAATAATTAGTACTTAAGCATATAACACGAATGGGTAGTAAGACGCAGTGCTAAGTAGTATTATTGTAACGGATAAATAAGGTTGAAATTTAGATGAATTGTAACCGCATTTTAGAGGAGGGAGAGTGTAAAACATTTAGGAAAAAACCCACCCTCAGTACACCCGACAGTGATTTGAACTTTGATCCCCCCATCATTGGCAGTCTAGTCTATTGCGAGAGTGATGCCTTAGACCATGGCACTACCAAAGTGGGTAGACATTTACTAAATATATTTTTAGATTTTAAATCTTATTATATTTATCTGAATTGGTAGTTACGTGGTATAAGGCATCAGTGTTGCAGTCGATTGTATTGGGATGGCTATCCGAAAAGTTATCTTGGTCGATAGCGTGTCTTCCTACTGAGCTAAGGATCCTGGGTTAAATTCCTGGAATAGCAGAACAATTTATAACGGGTCAACCTGCCTCAGTGGCGTAGTTGGCTAACGCGCTTGTCGTGTTGAGCTCGACTGCTGAGGACGGGGAGAACGAGGTTCTAATCTCGGTCGGGTGAACTGGGGTTGGTTTTTCCTAAATGGTTTTCCACTCTCCCTCCACGCAAATGCGGGTTCACTTCCTCTAATTAAACCATTCAATTCCTAATCCATTATAGTAATTAGTACTTAATGCGTATGACCCGAACGGGTAGTAAGACGCGGTGCTAAATATTATTATATTATTATTATAACGGGTCAAATGTGAGTTTTTATATTGGTGAATTAACGTCTGGGGGGTGAGGGTGTAATAATGCTATTGGGAGGGTCAAAGTTAAAATTATAAGCCTGATCTATTGGGGGTGGTTTAATGCATGTTATTTAACTACTAAGCTACCCCCTTTATTCATACAGCTTGGATTAAAAGACTAATGGACTAACTGACCTTACACATATGACAAATATTCAAGAATTGATTTCAAAACATATACAATTAAGTTAAATGTATCTACTGAAATTTGCTTTGGTGGCCGCATGGCCTAACGCTCTACTCTCTCAGTTGACTAGACTGCCGATGACTGGGAGATCAAGGTTCGAATCTCGTTCGGGTGTACTGAGGGAGGTGTTTAACAAATGATTTTCTACTCTCCCTCGCCTCACAATTGAGGATACACTTCTTATAAATATAACCATGTTAATCGCTTATGCCATTTGCGTAATTAGGACATAAACATATAAATCAAACGGGTAGTAAGACGTGGTGCTAAAAATGTATATATAATGAAGAAATACAGATTAATGGACGATGCAACGCACATACTTTCTCTTTCTTTTATCTTGAAATAGAGACATTTACTAAAAACTCGTAATATTTGTTAAACGAAATAATATATATTTTTGCAGAAACATTGCACCAAATATCTTAAATGAACTAATAGACACTGTTATAGACAAAAAGAGGAAAATCTCTGTCCACTAAAGAGCATAAAAATCAATTTAAATTTTCTAATATCTCCATAAAAAGTTTTACATTTGCTTATGACTCAGTAAATATTGGTTTTATAAAATTATATCTCAAATAAAATATTTTTATTGTTAATAGTACTATAGATTAACAATAATAATTTGTTTCTAATTTGAACTAGATGACAACATATAATCATAATTGTTAAACTATAACTTTGTAAAGTAGGCCTACTTTGTCATTTTGATGGAAAAATTAGATCTGTAATTTGGTTTAGTTCTAATCAATCAATACTATAATACAGGCATTGATTAGCACTACAAACAAAATTTTAATATTATATTATATACTATAACATTTTAGAAAACATTCTAAAAGAATAGTTAAAAGTAAGTAGTGGTTATAATGAAAGTTAAGACTTAAATAAGTTGAGCTAGAAAATTATAAAAGTAATATATAAATTAATCAGTTAATAAAGTGGTTAATGTATTACGGGAAATTGACAAGCACTGAAATGCACAATTTAAATAGAATGTTTATATAGAAACATAGTGCGTGATAAGAACAATTAGATAAAACTACAATGTATCATCAACTAAAAATATAATGTTCAAACAAGATGATGAATGGTCTTAAAACGTAAGTTGACACATTAAAATATTAATACAAAAAATCTAATATACAATATAACGTGATATAACCAATGTTCTTAGGTCCAGATTTGTTTCGAAATTAAAGAATAAAATTGAAGTTAACATCTGCTACTGATTAGAAAATTAGTTGAAGTATTTATGTAATGTAGAATAATATAAGTCTTATATGTGTGTACCATTACTCCTTTTTGACATCCAGCACTGGAAAAAGTCTGGATTACTTTATTCCGACATGTTTCGATAATATAGTACCATAATCATAAATACTGCAAATGAAATTAAAGAAGGCATGAATATAAATTAAGATTAAAGCTATTATAGGAAGTCTTGTGAAATATCATTAATGTGTTATAGAAACATTAAGGAGAAATTATTAAAACATACAAACTTACTTATGTCGTTGTGAAAAACACGATGTGTTGTTACGACATCTAGATGTTAACTGGATAGGGTGTGGTCGGGATGGAGAAAATATGTATAAAAAAAGACGCGTGAAAGGCAAACTATAAAAAGGGTAAAATTTAAAAGCACGGTGTAAAAATATTAAGTTGTGAAAATGCCATTGAACCAGTTAGTTGCTGATGATCTATTGAATCAAGGAAAGACAAAATATTGGAAATTAATATGGAGAAGAATTATAAGGTACTAATTCTCTCTACTCCGGCTCTAACGGGTCTTTTTTCTACAACGAAAGGTAGAGCAGGATCGATGAGGTTACAGGGTTTTTTTTATGTTTTTAGGAAAATCTTTTAGTGTGTCTAAAAGAATTTGATTTGAAAATTGTAACTGTTCACTGAGGATTGATTTTTTATGAAAAAAAGCTACTTGAATAGAGAGGTTTTCAGCTGTGTTTAATTTAGTGCCTTTATTAGAGATGTGAATAGGTTTCATACTTTGGACTATTATTGGTTTAGGTTGATGGTTTGCATTTTTTAGATAGTCTGCAAATTTTAATTTGGTTCTATTTTATTTAAAATCAGAAACATTTTCTTTAGACGAACTCCAAAATTTATCCCACTCTTGCCTACCTATATGCTATTGCATTCGCAGGTGAATTGATAGATTCAATTTTTACTGTATTTATCATTTTTATTTTTATTTCTTAATTTATATAAATGCCTTCTTTAATATCATTCGCAGTATCCATGATTATGGTACCACAGTACCGAAACATTTGGAATGAAGTAATTCAAACTTTTTCCAGTACTTGATGTCAAAAAGGAGTAATGGGAGACAAACACAGATAAGACTTTGATCATTCTATATTACTTAAATACTTCAACTAATTTTCTAATCAGTAGCAGATGTTAACTTCATTTTTATTCTTTAATTTTTAAACAAATCTGGACCTAAGAACATTGGTTATATCACGTTATATTGTATATTAGATTTTTTGTACTAATATTTTAATGTGTCAACTAAAACCTTACATCGACTCGTTTGAACATTATATTTTTAGTTGATGATTCATTATAGTTTTATCTAATTGTTCTTATCACACACTATGTTTCTATATGAAATTGTTTATTCAAGTTGTACATTTCAGTACTCTTCAATTTCACATAATACATTAACCACTTTATTAGTTGATTAATTTATA
Source organism: Timema californicum (assembly GCA_902141385.1). Classification (NCBI taxonomy): domain Eukaryota; kingdom Metazoa; phylum Arthropoda; class Insecta; order Phasmatodea; family Timematidae; genus Timema; species Timema californicum. Next base: position 30,726 of record CABFOW010000601.1, read on the forward strand.
AATTTAATAAAAATATTTAAGAGTGGATATTGATAAAGGTGATTTTTTTAACTACCCCAATCTTAGGGTTAGCTACTCCTCTGGGGCGCCCTATGAAAACCATAGATAACAAGCCTTGGCCTGTTCGGTTAAATGGTTTTGGTTTTAGACCAAGATACAGACAGACGGACGAACAGCATCGTGAAAATCACTTTTTCAGTTTCTGTGGGTTACTAAACGTCGACATTTATCCTCAACTCGAGTAGACGATCACAATACTTCTCTATCCGGGGGGTAAAGAGAAAGTAAAACGGTTTAGGCTATTATTATAAGACTATAAAAATACTGACCTGAACTCTGTTACCTACCACTCCATCTTAAACAGTGTAAGATTGATGAGAAAAAGTCTCATTTCACAATTTAATTTCTGCGTCTAGTTTGTGATATACATTACATTTACTCAGTTCAAATCTAGGTTAAATCGTTAACTATTATATAAACCTGAGTTCAAGCTACAAATTATCATGTGAGCTTGTGATTATATCAAATTTATTTATGTGATCTGAATAACTACTACGCTGGAAAATTGAACGCTCACATGAAATATTAATTTCAACATTTAATCCGGTTACTGTAGCGAAGATAAAATTGAATTATTTTTTTAAATCTTGGTTAATTTCAAACTCTTTAAAATTCTTGGCAAAATTTTGTTGGTTAAAAACTCACACTTTCACATTTGAAAAATAAAAACAAAAAATCAGTCGAGACATCTATTTTGCGTCTCAAAAAGTTGTTACTACGCTTTTGTTGTCTGATCGTTTCAAGCAAAGACTGATAATATTTTTGAGCCTTACACACTTTATAGCTTATCAAAGTATCCGCGATCATACATATCTCTACACTCTACTTTTACTTATTTTTATCTTGTCTGTACATCTTATATATATTCCTTAAAATCAATCTTCGTAAAATACTTATATTCCCACCCTTAAAGAAAAAAACAATATATAGGCTACAACAAAATATATATAGATAGAATAAATAAAAACCCGCTTCAGTCGCCGCGTTACTCTCGCAGTAGACTGGACTACTGAAGACGTGGAGATCGCGGTTCGATACCAGTCGGGTGCCCTAAGGGTGGTTTTCTTAAATGGCTTTCCACTCTCTATCCACGCAAATGCTGGTACAGTTACTTAAAATAGGGTGACCTGGCGGTCTAGGGATAAGGTGTCAGATTTCTATGCTGGCCACCGGGGTTCAATCCTCGGTCCCAGTACAGATTTATCTGATTACTAAACCCTTCCTTCACCTCTGACAAGACATCTTGTGAATGTGAGGAATGCCAGGCCTCCACCGTGGTTCGGATTCCACGTTAAACTTCATTTCATCTCACAATCACCCTACCATTACACATTAGCGTAAGTGCGTATAGCCCGAACGGGTAGTAAGACGCGGTGCTAATAATAATAATACTTAAAATACCATCTTTCTGATCTCTAGCATAGCGTATTTTTTTCTAGCACCACGTATTACTACCCGTTCGGGCTATACGCTAATGTAGTAATCAGGCTAATTGTCTTAGGGATTAAGAAGGATATATTTAGAGGAAGTATACCAGCATTTGCGTGGAGGGAAAGTGGGAAAATAATTTTGGCTAAGCCACTGTCAGTACATCCGACTGAGATTCGAACCTTGATCTCTCCATCAACGGTAGTCTAGTATACTACGAGAGTAGCGCCTTAGACTATGTGTCCACCAAAGCGGGTATTAACGTTATTAGTATTGCATATGAATACAACCTGAACGTGGTGCTAAAAAAAAAAGGGTGTTCAGAGAAAAGAGCACGTTTGACAGCCGAGTAGTATTTGGGGGCCCCGAACAAGAGGGTAGTCCGATGACGTAGCGCTAGAGGCCACCGTGACATACTTCCCACAAGGGAACTCTTCCGCCTCCTCTTCCAAAAACAAACGAACCAAAGAGAGACACGGGCAAACAGCGCGCACAATTAGCGCTTTGTGTTGGCACAACGACTAATGACTGTAATTTGAACTGGGGGGGGGGGCGCTTTCTGAGGGATTCAGGNATTCAGGAGGAGGGAGAGAGAATACCTGATGACCGTTGGGATGAGTTAGGAGTGACATTAGAAAGATGGAGATAGGAGGGAAGAAAGGTTCAAAAGGTCACAACGTTGACCGCAAAAGTCTTCCCTCTATATGTCTACCTTCTGCCTCATCTCTCTTTATTTTTGCAGTCTATAGCATGTTCTCTTCTTTCCACACTGAATATTGTAACTTCTTCAAGGCCTGTCGAGGAGTAAGAAAGTTTTGTAAATATTTTACATATAAATGATATGTCCGCGTGTACCCGTCGAGAATACTACGGGACCTTACACGCTGCGTTGATTACAGTTGTAAAGTGAACGAGACAGACGCGAAATGTATACCAGTGAAATCAAGGGTACTTAAGCACCAAATAAACTTAAGAACATAATTTGTCCAGTTTCCACCACGGACTTGTAAGAAATCTTGAGACTTACTATCAAATATAAAGTCTTATATTTTATAAGCTTTAAAATTTTAATGCAATTTTTTCTTCTCCGAAGATTCCCATACACCACGTCTTAAGGTGAAGTGGAAGGGGCGAGAAATAGCCAGTGTTTTTTTTAAAGTTTTTATAGCAAAACTTTGTTTTTTTTTAGAATAAATAAAATATTTCTCCAGTAGAAACATACAGTTTAATTTTCTTCACATGATAATATCAACAGCTCTTTAATATTTGTCAGGGATGTCCGGGAGTTTAGTAACAATATTTTCTTTTCTTTTAAAAGTTTGTCATCTAATACTGCTATGCTCATGACAGATATTCAACAACTGAGGATACCACCATGTGAAGAAAATTAAACTCTTTGTTTTTATTGGAGAGTTATTTGATTTCTTTTGAGCAAAAAAGTTTTTTTAGCTAAAAGATGAAAAAACACTGGCCCTTTCTCGCCCTTCCAACCCCGCCTTAATACCCGTGCAGAATATCTACTATACTCAATAATAAGGTGGGGGTGAGAAATCTAGGATTTAGTGGACGTGTACCTACATTTGCATAGGAGGATTTTGGGAAGAAATCGAGGAAAATCTCCGACTGAATAATCAGTTACTCTTTGATCTCTATCTAACCTTCCCGTCATCGGCCAAACTAGACTAAACGAGACTGACATCTTTTTCGGCATGCCCACTGGTGACGATGCGTCGCTTTATGCTAGAATGATAATAAGAGTTTGTTTAAACCACACGTGTTAATTGTTCTCATCCCTGATTTTAAAAATCATTGGCCAGGTACAGGTATCAACAACATATACTCCCATGTGAAGTGTGTAGAGTTGAGCCTATGTAATGATTGGTCAAATGAGGACCATGTGGGAGATAACATATTACAGGTGCAGTTACAACCAGATCTGCTTACTTTGAAACCCTCCATGGCATCTTTAGTTGTTCATTTAGTCAAGAAATATGTAATTGTTTGTTATTTAAATGTTTAATACAATAAACATATTTTCTTATATTTGTAAATCATCAAAAATTATCATCCTCTGGAATATCGCAGATATTTCAGTTATTTTTACTGGATAGGGACTTTTATTTTCTAAGTATTAGAATAATTAATCAAAGCTCAGTTGTTTTTCTTTGGAATGTGTCTGCAATTTAAAAACAAAATGAAAACTGTTTGAATTGCAGCCAGTGCTCTCTCGAACACAGTATATAAATCAAAACAAATGGTAGAGTTTATAGCACTGTTAATGTCCTAGAATCTGACTTGGTAGGCAGGAGTTTAATCCCAACTGGTAAAGCTTTTAATTTTTTTTTTGTATCACGACAGTTATAACCTGACTGGTTTACTTCCCATTAAAATCATCGTAAGAAACGTGTCTTCATCGGATTAAACTTCAACTAGCCATTTTTTTTAGAACAAATCCTAAATAAATAGTAAAATTATTTTTTTCACAAAAAAAAGTATCATACATACTTAGCTAATATAAATTACTAAATTTATATCTTATTTAGCAAATACAATTTTAATACTGGATAAATAAGGAGGGAAAACGTAACTGTTATTTATTATTTAAAACAAAACCTGATAAAATGCTCCAAGACACTCTAGAGTTGATCTCATGCACATACGAGTAGATTAAGTTGACCGCATATTACTCTCATATCAATCCTCTCTTTATTTTATGTATAAAAACAAGAATCTTCGAATATATTTGCAAACTAATCACGCTCTCTTTTAACCATACAACCTAGGAACAGTTAGAACGGGACTCGAGAAAAGGTATTTTTACAATTTTTTATAGCAAAACACTATTTTGGAAAAAATAAAAACAAATATTGCTACAATAGAAAAATCAAGTTTAATTTGATCTAAATGATGATATCAATAGTTATTGAATATCTACCATGAGCATAGTGGCATTAGTAGAGAAATTTTTTAAAATAAAAGAAAACGTGGTCATTAAATTTCAAAACATCCTTGATAGTGATTCAAGAACTGTTGAAGTCAGCATGTGAAGAATATGTTTATACTGGTTGAATTATTTGATTTATGTTGACCACAAAATGTTTTGCCATAAAAAACTGCAAATCATTGACATTTTATGGCGTTACCCTACACTCCCAACTTAAAATAAATGTGACTTAAAATGGTCCATCCTTTTGACATTTCTTTTTCTCAAATATGTTTGACTCTGATCACCTTAGGTTATATCAAGAAGCCGTTGAACCCGATGAAAGGCAAGACAGGAAAAGGGGGCGGACAGGAAACTGTGTATGGTGAACAACATTTATAACTAACAATCAACTCTTTCGGCGATGAGCTAGAGAAGAAACGGCTAACAGAGAACGACAATAGCCAACCATTAAAAATGTCAACTTCCGCAATCTACAACCATCCCAGCCAACACACTCTCCGGAGAGACTTTAGGACAAATTAACCAGTGTCGTGTCATGGAATGCCTGCCAAGGTAAGAAGAGCTTGTTAAAACTGTACCTTTGATATGTTTTCACCCATTCTGTACCCATTTGACTAATCATAAAAAAAACTCATGCCCTGGCCTTCAAAGAGAAAATAAACACATTTTTAACGGTTACAAAACATTTATTAACAACCGATTAGCTGCGTAATATTTTATGATAGCTGAAAAGCTTTTTTTTGCTCTTAGTTATATCATGAATTATTATTATTAGCACCACGTCTTACTACCCGTTCAGGTTATACGCAATTACGCTAATGTGTAATGGTAGGGTGATTGTGAGATGAAATGGAGTACCTACAGACCAACGTGGAATCCCAACCACGGTGCAGGCCTGGAATTCCCCACATTCACAAGTGGTGATTAATACACGTATTGTCAGAGGTAAAGGAAGGATTTGGTAATAAGATAAATCTGTGCCGGGACCGAGGATTGAACCCTGGACCCCACCACAGAAGTCTGACACCTTACCCCTACACCACCAGGTCACCTATATCATGAAATACTCCCTAAAAAACTCCACTTAAAAATTAATGAGTGTATTATTGTTTGTCAAAATGTTTGTAGCTTCTTAAATATGTTGGTAAAATTATTTACTAATACAAGAGTGGTTTGAGGCATCACTCTTGCAATGGACTGTACTAGTGATGACAGGGAGATCAGGGTTCGAATCCCAATCAGTTACACTAAGGTTTGTTTATCCTATATAGTTTTCCACTCTAACTCTACGCAGATTCTGTTAAATTTCCTATAAAAGCCTAACTTACTTATATCTACAACCTTAGTGTAAATACGTTGATAGCAGGAACGACTAGGTAGACGCCGATTATGGGGGAAAATTCCATTAATAATACAGATAATTGTTAACAAACTATTGCATATACTACCTGGCAGTCTAGGGGTAAGGTGTCAGACTTCTGTGCTGGCGGCCGGTGTTCAATCCTCGGTCCCGGCAAAGATTTTTCTGATTACCAAACCCTTCCTTCACCTCTGACAGAACATTTTGTGAATGTGGGGAATGCCAGGCCCCCACCGTGGTTCGGATTCCACGTTAAACTGTAGGTCCTCCATTTCATCTCACAATCACACTACCATTACACATTAGCGTAAGTGCGTATAACCCGAATGGGTAGTAAGACGCGGTGATAATAATAATAATAATAATAATGCATATACTACCTTGCACTTGCTTTGTTTAGTCTCCTAAGTACTGTCTTCTCATTCATAAACTGATATTCGAAACAAGTAGTTCTTAAAGTTGAAACCAGGTGAGTTGATGATGTGAACCATCAGAATATGGTCTGACCCCGAGTTATAACTTAATTTCACACATTACTCGTTTCGATGTACAGTATTTTTAAACTACAGTCTAGTTTTCATAGAAAGAACCTTATCTGACAGCTATAAATTTATTAGATCTACTCTCACATATTCCTAATTTTGAAAATGTGATAGTTAAGTGTCACGTTTGATAAATATTATTTATCAATAAATATAAAATTATACTAAAAATATAGTAAGATGTTTAAAATTTTTTTAGCATCATCTTACTACAGATTCAGGCTATAAGCTTATGTACTTATTACGAAATTGAGTTAGGGATAAGGAAGGTTAAATTTAGAAGTGTACCCACATTTTAGTGGAGGGTGAATTAAAAACCACTCAGGAAAAAAAAACTACCTCAGTACACCCGACCAAGAATAAATCACTGATCTCCCCGTCATCGACAATCTAATGTATTAGTATTAGGATAGTGATGCCTTAGACCATGCGTCCACCTAAGCAGGTGTTGTTATTATTGAGAGCAAACTAAACGTGTTGTTGTATTATAAAAGTGTCTTTCTAATAAGATCCCACTATACGAAGCTCATAAAAACGGTATAAAACCGTTATCGGTATATGAATCTAAAATTAACTGTCAAGTTAATGTCCTTTTTTTTTTGTTAATTAAAAATAACAATAAAAACAAACACCAGGAATAAAACGGCCCGAGCGCATGCAAGGGCAACACACAACATTTGAATGTAGATGGTCAGAGCGGGATTCCAGGAACCTGTTATAGTAACATGAAAAACCTCAAACAGTCAAACAAACGAGCCAGACAGTTATAACACCAATTTTCTTACGAAAGGACATATCTGATAACTAGAAAAATTAACTGAAACTACTTTCATGTATTCATTCGTCAAGTCGTGCTCTGCAACTAACATTATTGATAGAAATTATCAATACTATAGCAATAATTATTTAGTAAAATGTTATCAATGTTAACAGTAAAATATATGTTTATATTCTTCAAAAGGTCCTTTGGTAAACCAATCAAGATATAGTTATATGTCTTAAGATTTGACGTGTGAGTATATAAGACATAAATTATGCTTGAATAGTTTCACCTTTTTGCCGTTTTATCAAGACGTAGCGATATTCTGTGGATAGAAGTGTACGTTGAGTTGTGTTCATGCGCGGGTATAGAACAATAAACCTATTTGTTCGCATTAGGTCATCTTGAAAAATAATAAACTATGTTGTTTATTAAATAATAATATTTATAATTTCATCCAGCTTTGTCAGAGACATAGACTGATGATTTAGAGGTCCAGGATATCATTTCAGGTTAGTACCGAAGGATTTTTCTCGAAAGAGGACTAATTCTCATGGTTACTAGGGTTTGATTAGTTAGCTTGTTATTTTAAGGTTTTTGTTAGCATCCCGTTTCACTACCCATTCGTGTTATACATTTTTGTACTAATTACACTAACGGTTTTAGGAAAAAGTAAGGGTATATTTATAGGAAATGTACCAGAATTTGCGTGAAGGAAGAGTAGAAAATTATTTTGAATTTTTTTTAATAAACCTGACCGAGATTTGAACCTCGATCTCCCGGTCATTGGCAATCCAGTCAACTGTGAGAATAACGCCTCAGGCCATGCGGCCACGAAAGCGGGTTTTAAGATCTTAATTGCCTCCCCACCGTAATACTCACTATCACCATAATCTCATCGGGACATGGAAAGAGCCTCCACGGAAAGTGTGTATGAGTAGTCCATTCGGGTGTCCCTCGGGCAATTGTACGTTAGAACTGGCTAATCTTTCCACAAAGTTGGCTCTGAGTGATGATCCCAGACACGTCGTTGTTAGTATTATCATTATCATTATTATTAATTATGTACAACTTCAACGTTGCTCGATATTACATTGAAAATATTAACTTAATCTACTAGTAACGTTCTTAAGAATGGGTTAACCTTCTCTGGGTGATTTTATAGCAATCGGTTTATAAATAATATGCGTCTGACAGGTATGCAAAGGCACAATCTTTTCATATAATTATATAATATTGTATTCTATATTCACGTATGCGCACTGGTTTTGGCACATGTGCGGGACCCATCATGCACTTCTAGGCACATACACTCGTAAGACGGCAGCTGATAACAATGCAGAACTCATAAAAGCATTGTCCCAGTGATAACAAACAGACCAAGTGTCTTCTTCCAGTCTTACTAACGTTCTCAAACTAACTTTCTGTGATTCGTTTCTAAAACTTCATTTATTTCTTGATCCGACATCATTTTCCCTCGGTTATAGTATAGTTTCACAGTTGGAAACGTGGGCGGAGTCGGCTTCTTGGAAAAATCTTGTGGCTCTTATTGGCATAGTGCGTGTATGCATACTGCGCTGTTAGTGGTAGAAACTTGCACTACGAAAGTGAAGGCCATTTCTGAAACAAAGAGCTGAGAGTTGCTTAATAATATTCCGCACATGTTTAATATTGGTTTTATTATAATAATTTTGATAGAATGAAGTAAAAATGGTCAGGATTGTTGTATTTTAGAATATTCAAATAGATATAAAACACTATGCAATAAATAGTGTTGAGTTGTTGTGTTAGCTCTCATGAGGAGAAATGAAGTTATCTGGGAATGAAAGGGAGTACATGAGGTAGTGGAGGAAACAAAACTGAGACGGTATGGTCATGTAATGAAGGTGGAGAAGGAGAAGATGCCAAATAAAATTATTGAAATAAAATATGTAGAAAAACTACCACAAAGGAGACCATGAAATATATAGGAGGAGCAGATAAGAGAAAATGTGAAATTGAGATAAGAATTATTGAATTAATTATAGGAGGCGGAATGGTGGGAGTATAGAGGAAGATGGTGGCATTTTACTAAACTGACCCGTCAACAGGCTGGAAACAGTTGATGTTACATGATGATGAGTTGATGACGATGATAATGTTATTCTAAAAGAAAATCTTGGTAAAATCACTGATAGCCAATACTTTGTAGCGAAAAGCACAAGTATAAGGTACCTATTTATAAAATTTATAAAATGTATACAAATAACATTTATAAATCTACAGGTCATATTTTCTTTCAATTTACTCTATTTTATGAAGCATGCAATAATAAGTGAAATGTTTACTATTTTTTCCAAGAATACTATATCAAAATGTCACCTATGAGATTTTTTTAAATTTAAAGCCCCTTCTTGAACTCTATTTATTGTATAACAGCTATTCTAGTTATTATGTTTTCAAAATATACACTCGAATCCCAGTATAAACCAATTATTGAGATGTAAAAATGTTATGTGTAAGGCCATACGCCTGCAAACCTCGCATTTTAACCTGCAACCCTTCCTACAGATATGCTTTGCGTCTTGCCAACTATGAAGGCATTCCCTCTGTAATATTAAATGAATAACAAATCAGGATACGAGCACAACAGTGCAAACCTTAATACGTGTTACTCATGTGTTAAATTCTCCTCTAATTATTATAAATATTATTATTATTATTGGTACCGCGTCTTACTACCCATTCAGATTATACGCACTTACGCTAATGTGTAATAATAGGGTGATTGTGAGACGAAATGTAGGACCTACATATTAACGTGGAATCCGAACCATGGTGGAGGCATGGCCCTCCACACATTCACAAGTTGTGATTAATACACGTCTTTTCAGAGGTAAGGTAAGGGTTTGGCAATCAGATACATCTGTGCTGGGACCGAGGATTGAACCCCGGGCCTCCAACAAATAATTCCGGCACCCTTACCCCTGGACCGCCAGGTCATCCCTTTTCCTCCAATGGTCACGATGATTCTTACAAATTTATTTTATGGAAGATCAATTTTTACTAAAAGAAATTTGAAAATGTTTTTGGATATTGCGTAATTTATAGTTTAATTTATTGAGTAACGCTACGAAATACGTTTTTATTTAGCAGTGATTACGTTAGTACAGGATAAAAGGCACTTGTAGACTAAATAATGGTTATGAGTATGAAGTGAAAGTTTTTTTAAATATCTGACCTTGCTTTAAAAATAGGCTATGCAAGTTAAAAAGTTTTGTGGTAATATAGTGTACTCACTGACAGGGAAGGATCTCAAATTTTATAAATACCGTTGTAGGCTTCATGCGTTGTGCATTCTTGCATTTGTGTATTATTTTATTACTAACCTCTCCTGCGAGAGATTGGTTTGAATCGTGATGAGGTCTAAAATTCGGTATTCCGATGCACAAAATCGTGCATAATATGCAAATTATGAGTTCACACTAGTAGTTGAGTCGGTCCTATGTTGAAAACCCATTATTTTAATAAAGAACAAGCAGGAATAGTATATACACGCGTCGACATCTAATCTCACTCGGTTGTGTAGTTACTTAGGTTTACTAAAGTATTAAAACTTGGTGCTTCAGTCAGTCATATATTTTGAAACCCAAATGTTTATGTTTTAAATAAAAAAATTATCTAATTTTGATAAGAAACGTTAATTTTACAGTAAGAATATACCTTTGAAAAAGATAAAATCCATTTACTTTAAGTAACAAAAAACAAAAACAGTACCAATGAGATACGCTTAGTACAAGTATTTAAAAAAATCTAACGTATCAAAATGGTCAAGAATTCTTTATATGTTTTAAAAAGCTGTCAAAATTGGCACAATATTTTCAAGGGTACCGATATAGAAAACAGAGTTTGAATTATGATTTCATAAAAGTAAAATTTGGAACATTAAGAAGTTTCTGATAAGAGACAATAATTATTGATGGTCGACTTAATTTATTCTAGGAAATTAATAACTGGAAAGTTCATAACGGCACTTACGCCACTTATTCTTATTTTAATATTGTGCTATTTGACTATATAATTAAATGATTAGTTACGTAAATAACATCAAGTGCTTCTTTTCGACCCAAAGATTAACATTCTAAAACATTACGAATATTGTAATTAAATAATCTTGTCTCTTTATCCTGAAAGCGATTAAAAGAAGATTTGTTTCGAATCAAACCTCACTGGAAATAAGTTAACCAGTATAATTACTCACTTCTTACTGTCGTTTTTATATCTGATAAATAAATACATGCGTTTTATCCTTTTATGGTGGGTAATTCAAAATATTAAAAAACTATGGTTTAAGATGGAAATTTAACAATTTATTTTTGTAATATTACATTTAGTTTATCGTCTATTAAGGTGGGTTTGAAGGGTATGCGAGAAAAATAAAGTTATTTTTTTTGTAGTTTTTATGGCAAAACGTTTTTATGCCAAAACGTTTTTTTGGCCAAAATAAATAAAATATTGCTCCAGTACAAACATTGAACTTAATTTTCTTCACATGATTACCTAAACAGTTCTTGTATATATGTAAAGAGTGTCCCGGAATTTAATGACTACTTTTTTATTTCATTTAACAAGTTTGTCATCTAATACCACTATGCTCATGATAGATCACTAACAATTGTTTATATCACCATGATAAGAAAATTAAACTCTATGTTTGTACTGGAGTAATATTTTATCTATTTTAGTCAAAAAAAGTTTTCCCATAAAATGCAAAAAACCCTAGCCTTATCTCGCATCCCATTCCATCTCACCTTAATGAGTTAATATACCTCTATAGGGCGATCACATTTTTTTTTTTCAAAATTCACTACAACAGACGTACAAACTCACAACAATAGGCACACCAATACAAGCGTAAGTATCTACTAGTATGGCTGCCAATGATGGATGGGACTCAGATCCTGGCTAGGCGTAACTAATGTAATTTTTACTAAATGGTTTCTCAATATCCCTCAACGCAAATCCTGGCAAACTTCCTCTAAATTTTACCTTTCCTCTTCCAACCAGATTAGTGTGAATATGCAGATAGGCCATATATATATATATATATATATATATAGTGTTAAAAAAATACGTTATAACCAATATAAAAATAGATTTTAAAACACCATTAATATATTAGAATTTTAGTTAAAGTAAACTTTGAAATGTATAACTTTTTTTCCTGCTTAGGTTTATAACATTATTAGTGTTATTTCTTAAGTATTGAAAATATCTTCAAAGATTACATATTATGACCTGACGTATGAAGGCATGTAAATTGTTTTAGTAGAGTTTAAAACTATATAAAAATTCCCTTTCTATCATAATCGGACTATATATTATTTGAAACGTGAATAATTTGTCACATATAGATCTCACAAACACAATTTTTTTTAAAACCCTTGCGACTATTTTATGATATCCGACCACAAAAACGTTCACGCTGTACGAGCTCTGGAAGTAACGTCATAATTTATACGCTTTCACTCTATTCTACTCCAAATAAAATACCAAACTAATCTCTATCATGACACATGCCTTCTCAGCCACGGTAAAATAATAATCATGTGATGGAGAGCTCTCAATAATTGAGAGCACAGGGATAAACATAATTGTAGAGGAGTTGTTACAATGCCGCACCAGTAAAGGTAAACGCCGTAACTCCACAGTAGCTCGATACGTAATATTAACATATCTTGGGTAGTAATAAAAGTCCACTTGAAACTTAAAGGTTTTGAATCCAAATCTGAATTTTGATAAGATCTGTATTCGATTTAAAATTCTGGATCTTGATATTCAAAAGATTCAAATTTGAGTCTTAATTTAATATCAAAATACATCCCAGGTTCAGATTATATACAATTTAATTCAAATTAAAAAAGTTAAAATTTGTAATAATTTATTTTTTTAAAAGAGTTAGTATATTATTATGCTCATTATTGGAATTTACTACATAAACGTGTTAAAACCATGGTTTTAATACCCTCTTTTACTATCATAGGCTTGATTAAAAATACATATATGTCTACAGGATGAACCATAACATTTGGAAACCAGTTCACAGGCGGACAAGATACACAGAAATCTCTTTAAAAACATGTATTCCATTTGACCTTGTTACATAGTTATTATTATTAATATTATTATTATTAGCACCGCGTCTTACTACCCGTTCGGGTTATACGCACTTACGCTAATGTGTAATGGTAGGGTGATTGTATGGAGGACCTACAGTTTAACGTGGAATCCGAACCACGGTGGAGGCCTGGCATTCCCCACATTCACAAGATGTCTTGTCAGAGGTGAAGGAAGGGTTTGGTAATCAGATAAATTTATGCCGGGACCGAGGATTGAACCCCGGCCGCCAGCACAGAAGTCTGACACCTTACCCCTAGACCGCCAGGTCGCCTTTTGTTCCATAGTTATTGTCATGTTTGTGTGCCAGTAAAATGGAGCTGTTTAACATTACAGGAAGGTCTTTTGATTGAAAAATGACACCTGGACACGGGAATCTAACACGATACCTTTGGCTTAGCACGCCATTGCTCTAACCATTTAGCTATCCAGGAATCGTCTCATGCCCAGGGTAATTTTTCACTCATATTTTAAGGCAAAGTCTGTGATGGACGTGTGGAAATCATCAGCTACATATTAGTGATCAATATCATGAACTATCAGATAACGAACATAGTCACCTTAGACTAGAGAGGGCTTGATGCTGACAACTATATGTGTGCACATATCATGGTGGATTAATTAGCAAAGCTATTGGGCCTATATTTTTAATTACGGTTATAGCCGCATCTAAATGTCATTTTTCAATTCAAAGAATACTATATTTAGATGCCGCTATAAGCGTAATTAACAAATATAATAGCTTACTTGTTTAATCCATCACTATAGGAAGTGTTCAAAATGGCTACCTTCGGCCTGATTGCAAACCCGTAATCATCGTGTCATAGAATACAGCACTATTTAAAAACTACAATTTATTCAGGCTGAAGGTAGTCATTTTTAGTACTTCCCATTAGTTTAAGCAGCTCTATATTACTGGAATACAAATATGACTATACATCGGAAATAAGGTAAAATGGGCCACTTATTAATGCTAATTGCTTTAATTTTTTTTATGTCCCCTGTCTATCACTAAGGTAGATTCCACATGTTGTGGTACACCCCACATCTTGCGGTACACAATCTATATTTTAACCTAATATTCGATTGGGATTTGATAATATTTGTTAATAAAATATTATTTTCGAAATGTTTTGATTTTGAAATATTTTTCTCGGATTTATTTCGAGTCAGTTGAGATTTAAATTCGATTCAAAATTGAAAATTTTAGACTCACATTGGTTAAAAATCCTGATTAAAATAGGCATGTAAAGGATGGGGGGTGTTTTCTAGAAAATACTCATATTTCAGCGAGGAAGGAGGATTGTAAATCCACAGCTAAAATTCAAATTTGTAAAAAACATCCTCAATGAACCTAACCATGATTCGAGCTCAATATTCTCGTCAATGATAAAGAGGGCAATGTGAATATAATTACCTAGACGTCTTGGCCATTTCCACAGATTTTTCCCCCTTCTGTGCAGTTTTCTTAATAACTTAGATTCGAATGTGGAAATACTATGATTATATTTTACACTGTCATGTAGAGAAAGTATTGAGATTGTAAAAATTTTCCAGCTCGAGGTTTTGACGGATCTTTTCTATTCTGTATGCCTGTATGTCCATCCGTTAGGCTATAGACAAAAAAAAAAGCTAGATTTTTTTTAAACTTAACATTTATAGGTAATATCAATATGGTCAAATCTCACCATGTTATTTTTAAATTTTGATATTTTAGCGATAAAATTAATACCAACCACCTAATTTTTAAAATATAAAAATTTTCAGAAATGGCTTCAAATTTCTTGTTAAAAATGAGTGTTTGACATGAAAATTAATCAAAATTATCAATTACATTTTCAAAAATAATTACAACAATTTTATAACAATTAGTTTTGGAGTAATTACTGATGACTTTATTCCGAAAATATATAATTAAAAAATAATAGTTATAGCAATTTTATTTAAAATATATATCTGAAGATTGTTTCTTATGATGTATGTTTTTCTGAGGAGAACTTTCTAATAAGGGGGGAAGAGGGGCGGTTTACTAATAATTTATTTTGAAAATTTGATTCGAAAACTTGATTACTTGTAAAAGATTGTATGATTGTGTAGTATATATATATATATATATTATATATTAGATAGTTTGTATTTTTGATACTCAGTTCTGGCATTAGAGTGTAGGCATATAGTCCCATTTTTTTAGTGATATCATTTTAGAAAATACGAAGATTTTTTGCACCCAACATTGATTTTTGGTAGCATTTTGCTATATTATCAGTTTTATTTTATTGGTATTGATAAAATCCTTCAAAAATGACAACTGCAGGACACCAGCTGCGGTGTCCGCATGGCCTAATGCGCTACTCTGGTGTTCGACTAGACTAACAATGATGAGGGAATTAAGATTCGAATCTCGGTTGGGTGTATTGAGGGTGTTTCTTCCAAAATGGTTTTCCACTCTCCATCCACGAAGATGGGGACACGCCTTTTCTAACCTTCCTAATCCCTAAAACCATTAGTACATAAGCGTATATTAGTATTATTAGTATTTAGCACCGCGTCTTACTGCCCATTCGGGCTATACAATGAAGTACTAATTACGTTAATGTGCTAGGAATGGGGAATGTTTAGTGTAGAGGAAGGGAACCCGCATTTGCGTAGAGGGAGAGTGGAAAACCATTTAGGAACACCCCCGTCCCCCCAGTTCATTAGAGCGATATTCGAACCTTAATCTCCCCTTCCCTGGCAGTCTAACTCAACACAAAGCCAGCGCATCAGTTAACTATGCCACTGAGGCAGGTCATAAGCTTATTAACCGAATGGGTAGTAGGACGTGGTGCTAAAAAAATGAACTGCAGGCCATATAACTTTACTTATGATCATGTATATATAATCAATTTTTTTACTGTTTGCAAAGGTTCTGCCTGTGAAAATTGAAGCATTTTTAACAAAATATTCTAACTACGCATACGGCTTTCTTCCTTAGCAAAGAAGGCAGTCTAGACAAGCAGGACAATAATGGAATTCAGGAGGTGTAATCAGTGTAGCCAACAGCGGAGGAGTCTCCTTGTTTCTACGAAGAAAACAATGTTAGTACGACGACAACAACAACAGCATCAAAAACAACGTCGTCTACTTAATCACTAGACGCTTTTGACAGCCTGTTATTACACGCGTTATTCCTATGCCGTCCTTAGCCAGGCGTAGTCCAAGCAAAGCTCGTTAAAAAATTTCCAACGAGGGGAAAAACAAAAAATAACTGGACATACTTAAACATGAACAAAACAATCTTCATGGATAAAGCTGATCTCTCTAAGTTTAGAATTATACACTTTTAAGTGAATTTTTGCAAAGTTTTAGACAAAAAAATCCACAATTCCTTATGTCTGAAATAAATATAATTATATTTTGCTTTTAAAAATTAAAAAGGATACGATTTTTTTAGTTATTAATTTTAAATGGTAGCCATGGGTTTAATTTAAGCAGTGATTTGAGGGAGTTAAGGTCCATATTTTTACAGTTAAACCCTTTTTTTGACCAATCAAAATTAAATATTACGTAAGTAAATGCATTTAGCTAAATATTCTAAGTATAGTAATCTAATAAGTTCTTGAATACTTGACCTGATGCATAAAAAAATAGAGGAAGATATCCAGCTTAGAATACGTGATAATCGTTAAAAGAACTGTTAAGATTGTGCAGAAAATTAAATTAAATCTGCCTACTGAAGCAATATTAGACTTATTTTTTCCAATACATACTTTAGGTTATTAGAACTGCTAAATTATAAACCTAAATACACATTGATACCCATACACCCTTAAGATGTGTGGATTAAGAATATAGCTTGGAGCAGATGTACCCTCATTAGTGAGGAAAGGGGGTTTGAAAACCACAGAGGTGATTATAATGTGTAAAACAATCCTCACTGTACCAGACACTAGATTCAAACCATGACTGACCCGTGCCCAAATATTGGGTTTACTATGAACTTGACACCTTAAAACATGAGGCTACCTTGGTTGGTACTTAATTTGTAAGCGAATTATGGTAGATAATATTTAAATTTGATTTCACAAGTACTCGACCAAGTTTGTATTTTCAATCGAAAAATCTTTCGATTTAATACATCGGTGGTCAAATGGTATAAGGCGTCACTCTAAAAATATATGGGACTACCAAGGATGGGAATATTGGGTTTTGGTTCCCTAAGGGGTGCATAGGGTGGTTATTTTCCCTCAATTGATTTCCAATCTCCTTCCACGCAAATTTAACCTATACCTTCATCATGCCTACCACTTTATTGTGAATATGGGGAGAGGTCAAACGTTTAATAAGATAATGTGCACAAAAGGAGAATTCACAAAAAACTAGAATGATATTATTTTACTATTCCTGTTAAATGGGTCTTGAATCTCACCAACATAAATTAAATATTGCTCCAATAGAATCATAGAATTTAATTTTCCTACATGATGATATCAAGAGTTGTTGAATATCTGTCATAAGCATATAAATATGATAAACTTTTTAAATGAAGATAAAAAGTTGTCATTGAATTCCAGGACATCCTTAACATAATATTCAACAACTGTTGATATCACCATGTGAATAAAATTAAACTGTATGTTTCTAATGGAGCAATAGTTGATTTATTTTGTCCAAGAATATTTGCCATAAAAACTGCAAAAAATCACTGACCTTTTTCTCACGTTCCCTATATTCCTACCATGCAAAAATGTCTAAAATCATCAAAAGTATATTTTAGTTAGTAAGCAAAGTTTTTAATATCCTTAGTGCGGTTGTGATATTAGCGTCTAGGACTTAATGACAATAATGAACGTTACAACAATTAATTATTTGACTCTAAAATACTCACATTGAGTTCATTGCCTTATTTTAATTCGCTACTAATACAAAATGAACTCAAAAAATAAGAAATAAAAAGTATTAAAAATCAACCAAATCTGAATCTCCTGTGGTTATATAAACTCTCATGCGAACACTAAACTTGTCCATATCACGCATACGCACCTGGTGAGGTGTAAATATGGCAAGGCGAGCATTAATCAAGCATCTTTGTTTTTTAACTGGACAGGTGTAGGGGTGATAAGATCCCGGTTGGGTTACTATAGTGACTAAGTAGTTTTTTTAAAACTGTCAGCTTTAAGCCATCTTTGTTCTTGTGTAAAATCGTATGTTTTAGCGCTAAATTGAAAGAATAGAAAAAGGCTAAGGAGGAGATAGATGTAAAATCAAATAATTTCAATGGAATTTTAAGATATTCATCCTAATTAAATTATACATGCATTAAATCTTACTGTTCCAGTGTATATATATTGGAACATGACGATTTTATTAACTCTCAACTTTATTTACTATTTGTATAATTATACAAAAAAAACATATAACTGTATAATTGGCTAAGGGCATACCGTTTGAATGGCCTGCTTACCCCACTTTTGTGGTAAGAACTAAATTGCTATATAAATTTTTTTTTAATGAATTTTATTATCATTATTTATTACAGCATGGAATTTAAGTCTCGATTATACAGACGATCGCAAAACCTTAGTCTTGGAAATACCGTTGTAAGTTGTTTTGTAAGTCGTGTTTTTAAACAGTCCTTTAACAAGGGAATGTACGTCAAATATCTAAATAAAATAAATGAATTGCTTCCCAAGAAACAATCATAGTGTCATGAAAGTAAACAATACACTTTTATCTTTATTTGTTTAAAAAAAACACTTTATTCCTGTTTGTTGCTTATAATATATGTGTTGTTTGAAGTAGTTGTACAAATGACTATATTACTTCGTGAACAGCAAATTGTTAAAGTGAAGAGGGATCGTTGAACAGGAAAAAATGTCTAACGTCTTTGGTCACACATTGACGTGGCTTTATTTAATATACAAATGGTACCCAGGCGAAAAATTCGCACAAGTCATCTTTATTACTTGACAAAAAATCAAAGTTCTAACTGCCAGGTTTTTATAGGAAGCTTGTTATTTGAAAACTGCAAATTTATTTTGACAAAATGGCGGTAAAAAAATTACAAATGTAGGCCTATTCAACACACATTCTTAGTTCATTTAATTAATTATTTGAAAATAAATAATATAGCAATTCATAAAGATAACTTTTTAGATGAATCTTTTATCTGACAAACAAAATAAGGTATATTTTTAGAATGACAATTTTTTGTGACTTTCAACCAATTTTGGTGGTAGAAAGGGGGCCATCTATAAATCAGGGTTTAGGTAATCTTGATCATTAGTCGATAAACCCACTGGTTACGATAAAACAATATTGGAAGGGAACTAAACGAGATAAAGGATGTGACCAATTTTCTCTGAAACTAACAAACTTCCTTCTCGAATAGTGACTTCCACCAATCTGAATAGCTTTTGCACCTAGTAAATTACCAGCTCCATTCATGGCAAAGGGAGGACTTTTTTTTTTAATAGAACACCATTTCAGTAGCTTCTTGAATCTCATAAGTATACTCAGATCATTCAAGTTAAAGTGGTTCCACTTGAGTTATTCATAATATCGTATTATTCAACCTCCACACAGAGGAAACTACTACATGATAGGTGTTTCTTAATATTGTAAGCACAAGAATGTCTTAAATTAAACTACCGACTAGCTATCAACAATAATGAGTTCCTTTATATAATGTAGAACATTATTTTAATAGCCCTTAATAACACCCGAATAAAGCTATAGCTAAAAATTGAGATTCACATTGTGCCATGTGATTTTCTAACGTTTCCTTTTTTGTCCATTACGTGTGGTGACCTCTTGTAAGTCAGTTAGTTGCAAGTTTGTTGACTTCGTTTTTCATACAAAAATAAACAATACAAGTTAGTAGAAAATAGAGAAGTAGAAAAAGGAATTCAACCCCCTTAAGATGAAAGTGTGGAACGCAAGTTATGGGGAGTATTTTTGCAGTTTTTATATCAATTCTTTTTTGTCAAAATAAAATCAAACAATTCTCTTGTAGAAAATTAATCTTTATATTCCTACTGGAGAAGTATTTTATTTATGCTGGCAAAAAAAAATTTGGTTATAAAAACTGCGAAAACGCTGGACTTTTTTTTATCTCGTCCCCAACATCCCCACCTTAATCCCTAGTTCTCCCATCTCCCCTCCCCCCACACTTTCCACCTAAAACAACATTGTCTAAATGACTTGACCAATAATCGTGTTCGCTCGTCCAAAGTAAAAAAAAACCTTATGTTCATGAGGGCAATCACATTTATTAGAAGTTGTGCACTAAATAAATAAAGAAGCCGGAAATTTACATTCTTGTCAAATAATGTTCACAATTTATTGTTGTACTATTATGTCTTGGATAGAAGTAAACTAATTCCTTATAAATTGTGAAAACATTGTACAAATTATAAATATAGATAGTTACTTGTAGCCCCCTTCCGTGGTCGAATAGTCCAAGGCGTCACTCTCACAGTAGAAACTGGAATTCCGATAATGGAGAGATCGTGATTCGAATCCTGCTCGGGTTTATTGAGGGTTTTCTTACTAAATTTTCTCACTTTCGCCACACAGAAATGTGTACACACTCCCTCAAAATTCAACCTTTCTCATCACTATTACATAAGCGTAATTAGTACATATGAGTATAACCCTAATAGAGAGTAAAACGTGGCGCTAAAAAAGTTCATGAGTTGAAATTTGATTTGGTCTCCCAAGCAGAAGTTCTTGAACAGAATTGACCAAGCTGAAAACCAGTTCAAATGAAGTAAAGAGACTCGCGCTGATGAGACTGGAATCTTGTGATTGGATTAGAGCTCACCACGGTATTAAGTTTTTATTTTTATTTTTAATCCTGTAACTCAAAATTGGACTTGTATCGTTGCTGCACCCCGGGAGAACACTTTAAACGGCCGGTAGTTTGCCACTTAGGGTGTGGTTAATAGTTACTTTATGGAAGAACCCAACTTACAAAACGGCATGATATAGACTAGAGAGAGAGAGAAATACGTTGGCACGGGTAAAAAAAAAATGGGGGAGGGGGCGTAAAGGAGGTTCAAATACCTCTCTAGTTACTTGCGCAAGTAGTAAATCAAACAGATCATCTAATTTCCTCGATAGGCAGGTTTCCCAGATAAAA
>CABFOW010000601.1:53548-65239 GCA_902141385.1 Timema californicum
GTTGTGTATTGACTCGTCCTAGTATTATTAAGACTGTAAGACCCTTTAACTATATAAAGCCTGTTTAATTGGTCGAGGGGTCTAATAATTCACTCTCTAAAAATAATGGACTTCCGTTGATGGTAAGATCATTTCTTGAATCCGGGTCGAGTATACTGAGGGTAGTTTTATTAAAAATTGATTTCATCACTTCCACCATGAAAATTCAGGTACGTTTCCTCTAAATTCAACCTTAGTTTTCAAATATAAAATTCACTCACCCAACATGCTAATACAGGTACGATTCCTTTAAATTGAACATTTGCTATCCCAAGCATATTAGGGTAATTAGTACATATTAGTATATTCCTATCGGGTAGTAAGTAGCACGTGGTTAGAAAAAAAACACACACTATAGAGTCTAATGTCCCTTACTTAAGTGTAGAGAACGCGAGTTAAAGGCAGTATTTTTTGCAAATTTTTATATCAAAACTTTTTTTTTCTGTCAAAGTAAATCACTGTTCTAGTAGAAACATAGAATTTAATTTTCTTCCCATGATGATATCAACAGTTGTTGAATAGCTATAAAGGGTGTTCTGGAATTTAATGACAACTTTTTCTCTTAATTTAAAAAGTTTCTAATGCTGCTACCCTCATGAAAGATATTCAACAACTGTTAATATAACCATGTGAAGAAAATTAAACCCTGTTTCTACTGGATATATATTTGTTGGATTTTAGACAAAATAAATGTTTTACTCTAAAAACAGCAAATCACTTCCCTTAACTCGTGTTCCCTACACTCATTCCTTAAATTGTTTTACCTGGTTAAGTTAGGTTCAAAATCTTGCTCTAATATAACCTTGAGATGGAACCTACACGTTGAAGGAAAATACTCCCTTATTGCATAAACCTCTCTCTCTTGATCCACAATTGCATGCAGGCTTTATTTAACAATACCCCTTACTTCCTCTCTAGTTTTCACTGAAAAGAAATGTATTGTTTGGGGGGTAGAGGGGGGGTTTGCATTATACTGGAATTTGATTGTATTAACTAACAACAAAAGGTTTTAGGGCCTACTTTCCCCTCGCCCCGCCATACTCTACTCCCCCAAACAAAGCGATGTGCACTTTAAGACGTGTGGTACATTACGACGCGAAATCAGGCAACAACGACTTTTGTACTTGGGATGTTCATGGGCAACAAACATTAAGGTAAAGAAGTATGGTAAGTGAGAAAAATGACATTGTTTTTACAGTTTTTATAGTAAACCTTTTATTTTAGCCAGCTTAAATAAATTATTGCTTCAATAGAACATACTTTAATTTTCTACAAATGACACTTCAACATTTCTTTTTATTTCTCCTTTTTTTTTCATTTATTTGAGATATTTAACGAACACTCTCTGAAACTATTGATAATATCAGCACACGAGAATATATATCAGCTAGAGCGATTGGACCTACCCATTTTTCTGGGAAAGTACAGGGTACAGGGTACTTTTACATGCCACAATCGACATAGGACCAATGGATTTACTTCCCCTCCGAAGGAGGTTGTGCTGCGGATTTTTATCACTTAGGAAAAATACATCAACCCCGGCTGGGTTTGAATCCATTAAAACAGGTCCAAAGTAAGCAATTCACCCCGAAAACAATGAGGTTAACCTCAACATTTTTTGAATATTTGATATGTAAATATTAGCTTTTTAAGATAATTTTTTTAAATAAATTGAATAATTTATCTAGTTTTAGGACACCTTTGACAGATATTCAACAACTGTTGAGGTCACGGTATGATGAAGAAAACTAAGCTCTTTATTTATACTGGACAATTATTTGAATTATTTTGCAAAAAAAAAAAGTTTGCTATAAACTGCAAACAATATTCCCCTTAACTTGTAGTTTCTACCATCGCACCTTAATGTGTGCCTAGGCTCAATGAAAATCAATTAATTGGACTAATGATCAAGAGGTGTGAAAGGGAGGATTTAGAAGAAAATCTACACGCATTTGCGATTAGGGAGGGTTGAAAAATATTATTACCACACCCATAGGGCACCCATCTGGGATTATTAATCTAATATTCACGTCACTGGCAACCAAGATTCAAAGATCTTGACATATAAACTGTCTACTCACCAATTTTAAATATGCACATTTAATTACACTAATTGAGTAGGACTGAACTAGGAATAATTAGGAGGAAATATACCTGAATTCACGTGGAAGGATGGTGAGTATCCGGATGCAATTAGAACCCAGACCACCCCAACACCGGAAAACCAGACAAAACTAGGAGCTTGACTTTTATTTAGTAATGTGAATTGCAAATTATTTCATAAAAAAATGATCAAAATAATTTGATCATAAGTAAACTTTGCATCAACTCACGCAATTCTTTCACTTACATCCGTGTCCCCCAAACTCCCTTTTCCATATCTTTATTCTCAAATGCTTTTATATCAGCCTTTTCTTCATTCACCTCTAACCTAGTGTTCTGTTTGGTTTGTTTGTCCATCTATTAAGAAATTACGCACATTCTTAGAAAAAGAAGTCCCTCGCTAAAATGAGAATTTAAATGGTAATGGTTATTACAGGTGTGTTTTTAATCCAAAATCTTGTTTAGCTTGTAACATGTTTCTTATTATCTTAGTCCAATATTCAAATAGTATGCCTTCCTTTTTAGTGAATCATTTAACGTTTCCTTTCTAATCACGAAGATTATATAAGTATATTAATTGCAAAATAGCTCAATCTTGGACAATCCACCGAACACCATGAACACTGTTTTTGAGTATCATCGTATTTACCCAATCCCTGGGTTTGGAGACTTCAAATTTTATACGACGGTTTATTTTAGGCAAGGCAAGAAATAAGACTGCGTTTTGATAGATTCAAACTTAAGGTGGGATGGAAGGGGATGAGAGAAAAAGCGAGTGTTTTTTTGCAGTTTTATGGAAAAACCTTTTTTTTGGCGTAAATAAATAAAATATTGCTCCAGTACAAACATAGAATATTGTATCCTTTACTTGTTGATATCAAAATTTCTTGAATATTTGTCAAATATATCATGGAGCTAAGTAACAACTTTTTTCTCTTCTTTAGAAGTTTCTTATCTAGTGCCACCATGCTCACGACAGATATTCAGGAACTGTTGATATCACCGTGGGAAGAAAATTAAACTCTACGTTTGTACTAAGGCAATAATTCATTTATTTTGGCAAAAAAAAAAAGTTTTGCCATACAAACTTTTAAAAAAATTCTTAGGTTTTCTCACGTTCATTGGCAAAAAAAAAAAAAAAGTTTTGCCATAAAAACTTTTAAAAAAATTCTTTGGTTTTCTCACGTTCCCTTCCATCCCACCTTAAAGATGTGAAAATGGAGGATTGAAAGATTTCAGAACTCACTGAGGTATATTTTTAATCAGCAGACATGGATCCTTGAAATTTAAAACAAAGCTCTGTTTCTAAAATTCTGTGAGAAATGTTTGAAGGCTTTAAAAATGTCATCGCCTAAGAGGGTGGAGATGTGCTGAAAGGGATGGGAAATCTAATGTCCTTCAATCTCGATCCAAAAAAAATTGGGTTGCTGATTATGCTTATGACATTGATGGGTTTGAAGGATCGTTGGAGTAAAGGGGCCATGGGGGTTAGAAATTATAAAACTTAAATAAATAATTACTTTTAAGTGTGGTAGAAAATTGAAATTTGTCAGGCAGATAAAGGGACTACTTCAAATATTTAATAAAAGTTTAAAATATCTAATTTCTTGGTGTAACGCCTCAAAATAGAGAAAAGAGGGGTGTACAAATTAAAATAAACTTATAGGTGTGCAATAAAATTGAAATTTGGCAGATACATATCACCAAATAAGCCTAAAATGTTGACATTTATAATTGGGAGTTGAAAATTGGTGGAGGAATTGGGGGTCTTAACATTTGAAGGGTAAAGGGAACAAGAGGGAAAGTTACAGTTCACACATTTTCCAGAACAACAACTTTCATATCTCAAACCCCACAAGGACCCCATCAAATAACATTTTTATTTAAATATGACAGAAGCCTCTTCTAAACATATTATTAAGTGTATTATAAAAGGTCTCATAAATTTGCTAAATAAATTTGAGTTAAAATTGGAGTGTCCATCCTTTTCCCCGGTACTATTCATTTACAAAACCGAACCTGCGTTGAACTATGTTCTTGTGTGGTAAATAATTCCAAATAAATATCAACCAAATCAGAAAATTTTAAATCTT
Organism: Timema californicum; assembly: GCA_902141385.1. Lineage (NCBI taxonomy): Eukaryota > Metazoa > Arthropoda > Insecta > Phasmatodea > Timematidae > Timema > Timema californicum. The sequence goes on from CABFOW010000601.1 coordinate 57,784, forward strand.
AAAATGGAATTCTGGGAAATGAGGGAGGTAGGTGGTGAGCTATAACCAAAAACAAATTTGAGATGAGGTAGAAAATTAAAATTGGGTAGACAGATAGAGATACAAATTCCAGATAGCCAAATTAACCTTAAAATTTAAAATATATCAGTGTTTGTTTAAAAAAGGTTGTTGGGAGGACTAAAAATTTACAAAACTAATATAAATAAATATATTTAAAGGGAAGTAAAAAACTAAAATTCGTCAGTATAATAAAGACGACACTCCAAATAGTTACCTATAAAAGTCCGAAAATTAGATGAGAAATTTTTTAAATTAAATGGAAGAGATGTAATTAAATTCCAGAACACTCTTGACAGATATTCAACAACTGTTGACATCGCCATGTAAAGAAAGTTAAACTCTATGTTTCTACTAGAAAAACATTTTATTTATTTGGTCATTAAAATATATCAGTGTTTGTTTAAAAAAGGTTGTTGGGAGGACTAAAAATTTACAAAACTAATATAAATAAATATATTTAATGGAGGTAAAAAATTAAAATTCGTCAGTCTAATAAAGACGACACTCCAAATAGTTACCTATAAAGTTCCGAACATTAGATAAGAAACTTTTTAAATTAAAAGGAAGAGATGTAATTAAATTCCAGAACACTCTTGACAGATATTCAACAACTGTTGACATGGCCATGTGAAGAAAATTAAGCTCTATGTTTCTACTAGAAAAACATTTTATTTATTTGGTCAAAAAATGTTTTGCTATAAAAACTGTAATTTCTTTTTCTCGTGTTCTCTATATACACTTTAACATTTTATCTTTGCACTTCAAGTTTTAAATATTTTCTATTATTTCTCTTTAGATTTGAGGATGATATTTTTCTTTGGTGATCAAGATAGACAGACAACCAATTAATATTGTCTCCAATAAAATATTATATTCATATAAAATAAGTTTGACAAGACATGTAACAAGCTACAAAAATACACCCAAGATACTCGATCACTTGGTTATAATTTGTAATAATTCTTATCACTTGAGATGAGCTATTAGACAAAAAAATCTTTCAAGTGGCCAATATATTTAAATGAATAATCATATTTAAAAACTGTGTGGGCCTATTATACAGTACATACGTCGTTCAGCCTAGCTTCAAATAGTGACTCTGCCAAATTTCGTAAAAATTGGTGCAATTGGTCGGAATTATTCATCAAACCTACGGACATAAGAAATGCCAAAAGGTTGAGCTAAAACAGAACCTGAAGACCCTCAGTCAATAAAAAAAATTATCATTTGAGATGAGCTATTAGACAAAAAATCTTTCTAGTGGCCAATATATTTAAATGAATAATCATATTTAAAAACTGTGTGGGCCTATTGTATATTGCATGCGTCGTTTGGACTAGGTTCAAATAGTGACCCCGCCAAATTTCGTAAAAATTGATCCAAGCAATCTTAATTATTCATCAAACCTACGGACATAATAAATGCCAAATGGTTGAGCTAAAACAGAACCGGAATACCCTTAGTCAATAAAAAAGCTTTTTTTAAAAAAATGAATGAACACACACTTAATTGGAGTCATCGCCACGGTTTGATTCATCAGAACTTCCTTGAGCTGTAGTTGGTCTCTCTCTGACCACTCGACCCTTGGAAATACATCCCTAATCAAGGCATAGACGAATCCTCAACGAACCAACCTATTCAGTGAGACTAACGCGTTAGATAGCGAGCAAGACAAGTAAAAGACCTTGAGAACAAGTTGGCTTTTAATAAATGGTTTCAACGAGCGGTCTTGCCTACGGACCTGAACATTAGATCCATTATTTATGTGTAATTGTTTTGTTGCTTCGGACACAGGTTACTTCTTCACGTACAAGCATTTTTTTTTCTCCCCGAACTAATTTCCATGACAATTGATAATGTATCTACGTCTCTTAAGTTCTTGTCTATATATTTTTTTGTTTTAATAAAAAAAATAAGAAGCTTCTGCACGGTTTTGAAACGTGGACGCAAGTAGAAGTGTTTTTTTTTTCAACTAAACAATAGTGGTGTCTTGTTTGATGTAAGAATGTGTTGGTATAGTTGAAATGGGGGAGGGTTGTAGGTGAGTGAGGGGGATAACAGGAGGGGGGAAAGAGGAAAGATCTGATGAATGAGGCTTCACTTAGCAACAAAAATAGGCGTGACCAGAAAGTACCTTCGTTGAATATTAAAAAAATTAAGTAGTGAGTGAACCTCATGTACGTTTTTGGGAATCATCACGAATAAAACTTTGTTACTGGTAAGGCCGAAATTTTTATTTCTAAGGTGACACACTAGCTATAGGTCCTATGCTAGAATATCTCTCTGAAGCAGTTTTTTCTATAATATTTTATTTTTTTCACTACATATACTTTTAATCAAGATAAACATAAATTTAATGATAAGATTTCTGTCATCTTGAGCTACAGAATATTTTGTTTTACGATATATGTAAGCTACTTATGAGAATTCTAATCGTATCATCCCATTGAAAGTTCATTTCATGATGACGATGTATAAATGATGATTATAGCAACATTAGGACAAGAGTAATTTTAATTAGATGCAGAGCAGAAGCAACAACCTTTGTAAACAAAATTTGTACATATACCTTATTTTCTTTATTGGGAGTGATGTGGGTGGTTTGTATCTACCACTAGTACTGGTATGTACCCACAGTGGCAGACCTAACTAAAGAGTCATCTGAGAGAGAGCTTCTCTAACGTGACTTTAAGCCCGATCATGTTTAAGGAGATCCTTGATGATGTTATATTACTTTACTCTTTTCTAATTCCCCGCGGGTCGCAAAATATTCTGCCAAAGGCCACCAGTTGGACAGACCTGCTTCAGACCATTCGGTCACTGAAGCAGGGGATATTGATACAAATAATTTTTTCTGCGTGTTTATAAAGCTGCATTTTTCCAATGAGGCATCACTCTCGCAATATTAATTTATATCTAGCACCGCGTCTTACTACCCGTTCGGGTTATACGCTTTAAGTACTAATTACGCTAATGGATTAGGACTTGGGAGGGTTGAATTAGAGGAAATGAACTCGCATTTGCGTGGAGGGAGAGTGGAAAACCTTTTAGGAAAACCCACCCCCAGTTCACCCGACCGAGATTCGAACCTCGATCTTCCCGTCCTCAGCAGTCGAGCTCAACACGACTAAGTGGAAAACCATTTAGGAAAACCCACCCCCAGTTCACCCAACCGAGATTCGAACCTCGATCTCCCCGTCCTCAGCAGTCGAGATCAACACGACTAGCGCGGTATCCAACTACGCCGCTGAGGTGGGTTACTTTCAATAGACTATACTATCAGTAGCGGGAAGATCTAGGTTTAAATCTCGGTTTGTTCTACTGACGGCGGTATTTTCTAAATGGTTTTTATCTTTTCCTCCGCTCAAATGCGGATATACACTTCCTCTAAATCCAACCTTCTTGATCTCTAACAAATTAGCGTAGTTAGTGCATACACGTATAACCCATACGGGTTAAGAAAATGAAAAAAACACAACTGAAACTATAATCCTTAACTCGGGTGTAGGAGATTGGGGGAGGAATGAGTAGTGAAGACAGTCCTGTGTCGTATCATCTCATTTCCGCGACACGGATGACAGGAGGCTAGAGAGAGCAATTATCTCGTCATGTTGTTGGACGTGTGTGTGTGTGTGTGTTGTTTGTCAGCGTCGGGAGAGTGATCACTCGTGTTTCACCTTGCCCCTTCACCACCACCCCGACTGGACCACCAGAGATAACGTGGGACGACACTGCCACCTGTCGTCTTAACCGGATACACGTTCACGGACACGCCTTTCTGTGTCTTAGAGCACATTGTCACGAGAAAAGGAGTCCTTCAGGAACTGTCGAATGATTGAGAACTGATGAAATTTCTGAGGTATTGGTAGTCTTGGAATCTGGTCATCAGGAGCAGGCATGTTTAACTTTCCTCTTCTCATGATATATTCGTATTACATTGGAAAATGTTGCTTCTAGGATCTTCATTGCGTCGTCACAAGTACCTTGCAGAGTATATTGAAATATCTGGAGTGTTGGAAGATTGTATTTAGTAGCAGGAACATCTAACTGTCCTCTTCCAATGAGACATTAGTTTGCCAATGGGGGCTGCGCCTTCTTAGATTTTTGATACTTTGGAGAATATTATTGTTGATGAGAGTACAGGCAGTACATGCGAGAGTAAAGGAAACAATAATAAGATGGTATAGGCATTAAATGAGGATGGAGAAGGAGAGGATGCCAAAGAAAATAACGGAAATGAAGTGTGTCGGAAAAATACCACAAGGGAGGCCAATAAAGAGATGGGGGAGCAGATAACGTAAAATGTGCAAGTAAAAGGAGGAGAATGGAAGAAATTAAAGGAGGAAGAGTGGTGGAAGTATAGAGGAAGATGGAGGCATTTTACTAAACTGAGTCGATCACAGTCTGGAAATGGATGATGATGATGATGATGATGACTTGCTGTTGAAAAGCATAGAAATTATAGGCTACATGAAAACTAACATCCCTTAGTCAAGTTTTCATCGAACAATTAATTTACTAGTGGAAAGCACACCTCCTTAAATTACAAGCCAACAGGTGACAAGCCAAGTCTCGCTACTGAAACTGAGACTGAACAAGTTTCCATGGATTTATAGTTAAAGTCCCTAACCCTTCAAATCCTTGGGATAGTTGATCTTGTAAATATGAATACAATTATGTGGGAATCAAGAGTTCAATCAACTCTAGCTTTTAGGTACCACGATTCAAAACCCTCGTGTTCCAGTTTTGTTTATTTGTTAGTGGATTCACACATGGTTAAATTTTTATTTGTCTCAGATATACTGAGTGGCTCCACATTCAACTTTGAGGCAAAACAATGTTTGCAAATGTGAGGATATATCGTGGGAAAATAATATCTTACACTAAGGTTGAGGAGTCACGACTGAGCCATTGTTCTCTATTGTCAATTTTTAATCATAATTTAAGGTTTTTTTTCATGCTTACAGAATGGATGAGGTATATGAATATTAGTGAATATTTTATGGTACGTCTCTACATTCACTACAATACCACACCACGTGCCTACCTGTATAACTATACAGTAGAGGAATGTGGGGAATGCCAGGTCTCCACCATGGTTCGGATTCCACGTTAAACTGTAGATCCTCCATTTCATCTCACAATCACCCTACCTTTACACATTAGCGTAAGTGCGTATAACCTGAACGGGTAGTAAGACGTGGTGCTAATAATAATAATAATAATAATAATAATAATAATAATAATAATAATAATAATAATAATATACAGTAGAGTTTCATGTCTAACCTCACCAAAAGCGTTCTTCCATTTTTATATTGATTCAAATCTCAGTGATGTGAAATAGGTGGAACTTGATTCAGTATTCCCAATAGGTGTGGTGAGAAACGCTGACAGATTCGTTTTTAGCTTTAAAAAAACATCTACAGCTGAGTTTTGAAGTGCCAGCGCAAGCCGTGGTCCGCCGGTTGAGAACCTGTAGTGTAAGGTTCTTGTCCATCGTTTTTCTGGTGGAAAACAAACAACGCCCCTGACAGTCCAGTTTGAGACGTGGCGGCCATTAACGTTCACGCGTCACAGTCACACAATCAGGACTTAAAGTGTCCAGCGACAAGATTTGTTTTTGGCTGTCGATTGGACCGCCTCTTTGGTTTATGATTGGTCATAGTTCCTGTCTATAGACCCAGAGGTACAAGGTTTGATCCCCAGCACTGCCAGATTATCTGTGAGACTGTGGGTCCAGAACAGTTGTCAGCTCAACCTTGTGAGGATAAATGAGGAGCTAACTGAATGAAAAATTAGCGTCTCCGGTATAGAAAACTGAGATATACAGATGTAGTGCTAAATGTGGTGACAACATGACAACTTATTTCCATATAAGTTGGCATTATTTTCACCAACATACGGGGGCTGCTCGGTCAGTATGGCTCAATTGCAGACTGACGTTATCAATTTAACTTGAACTTTTCAACATAGTCCAGTGATATTTCAAAAAAAGTTGTGATTTTCGTGTGAATCTACAGCCCTAGGCCTTTTTTTGAGAGAGAGGAGAAGGGACTTAAACATATTCTTAATGAAATTTGAGACCTTGTTCTAATAGCGTCCTTACCAATCACCGATTAGCGTAAGTTTATTCTAGATTGTGGCTATACTATTGAAAATTGGTAAAATTTTAATATGGTAAACCTCGAAAATAAATGCTTTAATCTAAATAGAAAAATTGTAAATTTCTTAATTTGTGAATTCCCCTTTTTTAATTTTTTGTATTTGGAAATTTTTTAGTAGGCCTACATCCTAAGGAGTATAAGATTTAATTTTAAAAACATATCGTAAAAATTGATTAGCTAGTACTATTGTAACTATCGAAAGTAGTCGCTTCAGGTTTAAACAAATTTAATGATATTACCAAGTTTCTATCTCATTAAGAAATAATTTGGTTTATGTATGTGCTTTTTATTTCTTGTCACGAAATCATCTAAGGATATGTTAAACGCTTGTCCGTGTTAGTTCTAGCGTGAAATGGTACATCCTTTATGTTTAGTGAGTGTTGGCATTAATGAGGATGTAATTGTAATTTAATGTGTCCAGCTTATAATATAAATATATTACCAAAAAGGGGTAAGGGGGGGAGAAATTCAAAGATCCTTTAATCAGTAATAGTAAAATATGTTTTATCGGAAATAACAACAGCACATTATATTAACTACAAATTAAAAGGTGAAAAAATATATACTTTGGTATAGTGAATTTTATAACTAGGAAAAGGTTTTATTTTACAAAAAAAAATCTTATAAAAGTATAAATACATAAAAAATATCATACAAGTATGAAATGGTAAGTTATTTAGTTTCTCAAAGATTTGCGGGTATATGAAAAAAAATCACTTATGTAAGGTCCTAGATATTGATTTTAATCAAAATTATTGTTCCTATTTTGTGAAAATAGATTTTTTTTTTCTCTTTTCAGTCGTAAGTAAATTACCATTAATTTTAGACTCGGATGATTTGTACTAAAATCCCACTGGTAACCTTCGATATTAAGTTTTAGCCTGTCGACCTCGGTTGTCTTGGGTAGAATGCTCACTCCAGGACCCTATGCTTGTGGGTTCAAACCCAGCCGGGGTCGTCGGAACTTTCTTGAGAGATACACATCCATAGCACAGCTTCCTTTGGAGGGAAAGTAAATTCGTCGGTCCCTTCGATTGTGACATGTAACAGAATACTGGAATATATTAGAAATACCTTTACTGGCAAAATTGGTAGGCCCTTTCGCTCTCATTCATAGAAATTATCGTCTATTGATATAATCAGTCGGTTCAGAAAGTGCATGTTAAATACCTCAAACCAAAATTTATAGCCTGATTGGTAAAATTATTTCGGTTCTAGTTTCAGTAATA
>CABFOW010000601.1:65431-100274 GCA_902141385.1 Timema californicum
GTCATTAAACGTCAACATCGATCAAAATCTCAAATTTGATTATTTTAAGGTCACAATACTTCTTTCTCCAAGAAGTAGTGCAAATTTTTGTTTAATATGTGTTCCTTACGATTCACTACCCATTCAGATTATCAGAAAAGTTTAAACTAAAGACGAATGAAGTAGAATTTTAAAGGAAGTGTACTCAAATATGTGTGTTGGGAAAGTGTGAAACAAGCCGCGAAGAAAATATCTCAGTACACTCGTCCGGGATTCTAGGACCTCCTCGTCTCAGGCGAAATGAACAGAACGAGGCTGACGGAGGAGTCTGCCTGCCCTCCATCGCGGGTTGTATGATATTCGTATGGTTGAAAATACAAACACAAAATGCCTAGAAATCAGGTAAGTTGGCAAGTAATTGTTTTTATCTCACCGCGTCTTACTACCCGTTCGGACTACACGCGTATGTACTAATTACCCTAATGTGTTAGGGATTAGGAAGGTTGAATTTAGTGAACTCACATTGAATGGAGTGTGTACTGACAGTTGTACTGACAGTGGTTTTTCTTAAACCACTTTCAGTACACCTGACCAGGATTAGAACCTGTCATCGGTAGTCTGATCTATTGCAAGAATGACGTTTTAAACTATACGGCCACTGAAGCTGGTACAAGTAAAGTATCACTCTACAACAAATAGTTTGGTACATATATACATAAATCCATCAAAAATTGCCAATAAATTATCACAATTAAATCTTGAGGGAAATAAATTGCATTAATGGTTGATATTTTATTGAATATTTTTTTTAGATTATCTATCTATTTAATAAGGTCTAGTTTGCACGTCTAATAAATACTATTTTCAACTTTAGCAAACTTGTGACAGCATACTTTTTTTTTATTGCGGATAGTTTTTTTCAGGTTGGTGTGACCTTGAACGGAAAAGCCGGTTAACTTCATTCTAAAGTACCAGTTACGTTGATGTCACCGTTAGGCTCGGTTATCTTGTTGGGACCTCCACGCGTGATATTTGATCTTCGGGAAGAAATGATGCTGTGCCTGTATTATTATCTTCGATTGAAACCCGCCTCTATCTTTTTAAACGGTCTCAGCAAAAATATTACTTCCTCCGTCAATATATTCATGAATATAGCAACCAGATTTTTTTTATAAACAATTAATTTTTGATGAGTTGACTCTACTAGTAATGCTGAGTGAGGAAATTGTGGCGTTATTAAAATCGCGCATAGCTTCGATGATGTATACGTATTTTTCAACAACCAGAACTCGTCTTTTCTCATGGAAGAAAATTATGTATTTACATATTTAATTACCAAATACGGTGGCAGTTCCAGTATTCCTATAATTAATAACTTACTAAAGACCTGGCTACGAATACTAAAATATTTCAAAAAAATTGTACGATAGACACACTTAAGGTGGGACTGTAGAAGACGCTTGTAAATGGTAGACATTTTGTGGTTTTTATGTAAAAACATTTTTGTCTGTCAAAATAAATCAAATATGTATCCACTACAAACGTATAGTTTAATTCTCTTCACATGGTAACCTCAACAGTTCTTGAATATCTGCCAAGGGTGTCCTGGAATTTAATGACCACTTTTTCTCTTCATTTGAAAAGTCTCTAATCTAATGTCACTTTGCCCATGACAGACTGATATTCAACAAATGTTAATAACACCACTTGAAGAGAAAAAATTAAATTCTATGTTTCTACTGGAGCGCCTAGCAAGCTGGTAGTGGAAAGTATTTGGCATGAATAAAAAACTGACCCAAGACACAGGCTAGAAGAAACCGTAATGGATGTAAAGTTTCTACTGAAGCAATATTTTATTTCTTTGGGTCAAAAAGAAAAGAAAGTTTTTCAATTATGCTACTATAAAGTCACGATTGACTCATTCACTGACATTACATACACTGACATACATTACTCACTTCCAGATGAGCTAGAAACTTGAAATTTGGCAAACTTATAGCTTCTAGTCTGTAACCAACGGAAAAATTAAAAATTTCAAAAATAAAAAATAAATTAACCCCCGAAAAAACCTCAAAATAGTGGAGAAACTTTAAAGTCGGTGCGGACCTTTCTTTGGAGGTCTATTATGGCAAACTTATAGCTTCTAGTCTGTAACCAACGGAAAAATTAAAAATTTCAAAAATAAAAATAAAAAATTAACCCCCGAAAAAACCTCAAAATAGTGGAGAAACTTTAAAGTCGGTGCGGACCTTTCTTTGGAGGTCTATTGTAGCTAAACGGTAAGACATATCAAAAAACGGCTCTGGAATTACATTAGTTTACATCCATTGGCAAAGAAAGCTCACTGGAGGCTTGGAGGCGGAGCCCTCAACTAGCAAAGCGAGTACAAATTATACAAACACTGGTCTTTTCTCGCGTTCCTTACACTCCCACCTTAGTGTTAGGTCTACTTTTATATGCAGATAACTATCAAGAATTCTGTAGGTATTAATGCCCCTTTCTTTACTTGGAAGGTAGCAGTAGAGAAGTTATGCCCTGAAGGAACATGTAGAGTGACCCTTGTCACTTCTAATAAACGGTTATTAGTTCTGGTTTCTGCCGCTCTGATCAAGTAACAAATACACCTCTCTCTAAACAGAAGGCGTGGGTGTTTGATGACTATCAACGTAATTTACTGATCAACTTCACGATCACAATTATGATATGATCAGGAATTTTATTGAGATCATCCACGAAAAGATTAATTAACGCAAACACGCGAACAACGGATAAGCTTTAAGGCGAGACTGTAGGAAAAGCAAGTTATGGCCAGTATCTTTACAGGTTTTTTTAATGGTGGAACTTTTTTTTTTTGCCATAATAAATAAATATTTCTCCAGTGGAAACAAAGTGTGATTTTCTTCACATGGTGATATATTATAAAAAAAACTGCAAAAACGATTACAATAACTCGCGTTCCGTAGATTCACCTGAAAAACTACGAAAAAACTTTTACTATATATCCCTAATAATTTGAAGCAAATTAGATGATTAAATAAATTTAAGTGTCTTATTTAATATAATATAATGTTTTTAGTCTAGTTAATATTCATGTGGTGTATCATAATTAAACTAGTTATTTTTTTCACTGATTATTACTACCAGGTCATGCTATCCCCATATTAATACTAATTGGATATCGCTGAATAAAGTGTAATCTAAATTAAATATATCATCCTTTGCTTGATAGGAGACATAATTTAGTAAAAATCACCCTCAACCTTCGATGAAATTCTAACCCCAATATCCGTGTCACCGATAATCAAAGATTCAGGCGATTTTTTTTGTTTCATTGAACTAAATTAACACATTTCACAAATATGTCAAACTAAATTTAATATATGTAAAATTAAAACACAACAGGTTTGAAAATTTTAAAAAACAAATTGCATATTTCCATTTTTCACTCGTAGAATTTACAAAATCATATAATAATTTCCAACAGACATAAAAATTATTAGTTTGGTCCTTTTTGGCTTGTGATTTAGAGGATTATGATCAACAGATCATCAATTAGGTTTGGAGCTTATGATTATTTACGGATTTTTAGGGGGTTGGGTATTAGTATTTTAATTTGAATTGGAATGACATTTCAGTGGTGAATTTATAATCAGGATTATATATGAAGTGTTTCTATTAAAATAAAGCTACGATATGCCGATAAAAAAAACCTTTCTGTATAAGCAATAAAAAGCATGAATTTATATTTGTTTATTAATACCGATGATTCAGATTAAATTCCAGACAATTAATAGAATAATTTAAAATGTGTGTTTGGAGTTATCCAGTCCTCCAAATAACGCTGATATACGATCTAAAAGAGAAGGGTAAACATAGATTGGAGTGATAGATTATCTGAACTAAGATATCATATATATATCATATATATATATATATCTATATCAATTTGCTGAACAAACATTTAAATCATGGTTTTATATATACATTACTGTGAACAAGTCATGCAGTGTGAATGGAAGAATTTAGAACCGTGTTCAGGGTATTGAATGGTAGAACTCATGTAAAAATACCTTTGGGAAAACCTAGGTGCCGATGGGATGATAAAATTAGAATAGATCTGAAAGAGATAAGGTGTAATGGAGTGGACTGGATAGAACTAGCTCAAGATAGTCCACCTCAATAAAACAATATTCCTATCTCGAGATAAGGATAGGGTGTAATGGAGTGGACTGGATTGAACTAGCTCAACATAGTTATAAGTTGTAGTGAGGTGGACAGGATAAAACTAGCTAAAGATAAGATTAGGTTGTAATGAGGTGGGTTGGAAAGAACTAGCTCAAGTCACGGATAGGTGGCGTGGTTTTTAATTGCGTTATTGAACTATCGATCTTTTAATAACGTAGATTAAGTAGGCCTATAGGCCCCCTGTGTTTGCACGCCTTAATAACAATCGAGGCTAACAACTTAACAACAACTTTAATTTAGAGGTGATCTACCATTTTTGTGTGAAGGGAAAGGGAAAAACAAATTTAGGATAAACAACCCTAGCTACACCCTCGTTTAGGATTATAATGCCGGTCTCTCTGTTATAGTAAAACTATACCTTAACTCGCATAGACACCGACGCGGCTGGTACGACATTTAATTAATATTAATTCAAATATAAATTTCCAGTCGATAAATTTTCTAACGTCATTATTTTAAAAGTTCGTCAGGTGAACCATCCTGATTTTGAATGGTGAAATTATTTTCAAATTAAATAATAAATCAATCACCCTAATTTTTTTTTTTGACATGTCACAAATAAAATAATCTTTTATTAGATTGAAATTTTGATACAAAGTAGACACATTGACAAAAAAAGTATTATGTGTTTATCACAGCTGTCAGGATAGACAAAAATTGTAAAAAAAATGACGGCTTCATTGCATTGATTGGTATATGAGTATATCAGAGTAAATCTAGTAACTTTTTAAACCATCAGCTCGTGTTTTCAATTTAATTTTGTGTAATAAATAAAAAAAGTAATTTTGTATTGAACGAAAGTTTTAGCCGTTTTCTTCAAATTTTGCTTTGAAATATTTAAGGGAAATAATCATTTTTTTAAATTTATTTTAGCTAATAAAAATTCATTTTTTTTTAATTTACATGCTTTTAAAACTTATAAAACTATAAAAACTACATAATTTGATCTTAAACTCAAGCTATTAAACACCCGTCTCATCTCACGGATAATACCTGACTAGGTAAGTGATACTTCTCAAACCAGGCATCACATCGTAATATACTTTAAAAACAGGGGAATTGCGAGAAACTCGCTTTGTTGTTGAGGCTCATGGAATTTAATGACAGCTTTTTCTCATAATTTAAAAAGTTTCTCATCTAATGCCGCTACGCTTATGACAGATAATCGACCGCGGTTGATAGAAGAAAATTAAACTATTTTACTGGAACTTAATGTAGTCCATTATTTCTGTTATTATTAAAACAATGTTGGGCTATTTTTTCGTTGTTTTTTCATCGAGACGGTGTTCGGGATAAGACTAAATTTTGTTGAACTGTGATTCGGATGAACGAGATTCTAGTGTGGTTTACAACACGCTCCAAGCTTTCTGTTTTCGCTGGCACTAATGCCATTTATTTCCCTGAGGTACAAACACATGCTAGGCCCTAGTAGGCCCAGCACACACGTAATTGCATTATTAATCTTGTAAATGCCAGCTTAGACGGTCGTTTGCTAGCGAACAGCAGGAGAATATCCCCTGTACGACTGCTCTTGAGGATTATTAATGTACCGCGTCTAATGTAAGACGAATATTGATAATACTCGGGAACCGAAACTCGCATGCTGTACACTCCTGGTCAAATTAATTATTCGTTCTTACACACACTCACACAAACTCTCACTAACACTAACACATTCACACTTGCACACACTTACTCACTAACACACACATACTTGCTCAAACTCACACTCATACAAATACTCGCTTACACAATTATTATTATTATTATTATTACTAGCACCGCGTCTTACTACCCGTTCGGGTTATACGCACTTACGCTAAATGTGTAATGGTAGGGTGATTGTGAGATGAAATGAAGGACCTACAGTTTAACGTGGAATCTGAACCACGGTGGAGGCCTGGCATTCCTCACATTCACAAGATGTCTTGTCAGAGGTGAAGGAAGGGTTTGGTAATCAGATAAATTTTTGCCGGGACTGAGGATTGAACCCCGGCCGCCAGCATAGAAGTCTGATACCTTACACCTAGACCACCAGGTCACCCTTACACAATCATACACACCCACTCACACAATCACACACTCTTTCAAACACTCACACACTCACTAACAATCACTCACTCTCACAAACTTTATAACAACCACTCAACACGAACTCTAACCCACGCACACTCACACAAATACTCGCTTACACAATCATACACACCCACATAATCACACATTCTCTAACTCACACACACACCACATATGTCAATACCAGTTTACAACCAAACTAGAACAGCGATTTGAACCTTTTTACGATGCGTCTTACTACCCGTACGGGATATCCACATTAAATTCACTATTGGCGTAGAGATGAGGAAGGTATAATGCAGATAAAGTGTACCCGCATTTTATGGAGGGAAAGTATACTAGACCTATATTAGAACCCTGACCTACACCATCACTAGCAATCCAGTACGTTGTGAGAGTGTCGCCTTAGCCCGTGCGACCACATATGTGTGTCTCTCAGTGAGGGATTAATGGCTGCGGGATTAGGTGTGTTTCATATGTATGAGTTAAGAATATGCCTTACAAACTAACTTATATAATCAGTTGACTTAGAAAGTAAGTGCTAGGTGTCCCTAAAATAAATAATCAAATACAACCCTGTTAAGGACCTTACCTACTTGGAAAATTCGAAGCTATTTTGCAAAGCGGGTTTCATCTTTGCTTGATGCACACAGACAGTCTAAGCCCTATCGCACCAATATACGAACTAGAAAGAAGGGGAAGAAAAAGAGCAGTTCACTCTGTGAGGTCTCGTGTTTAGCACCAAATTGACAACATTTGCCCCCTTCCTCCGACGAGTTTACACACTCACTATATTATTTGCACCTTATAAACATTGAAGTGTTTTTAGATTTACATTTATTCTTGTTTGTTATTCTAAATATACATATATATGCTGACACGGACTTTTTTAATCTACATTACCTACAGGCCATTTTCGTGGCTAAGACCAAATATAGCCCAAGTTATAGAGGATTTATAAAAAGTACGATTAGAAAAAACTATTTAAAGATAAATAAAAATAATAATAATAATGTTGTGACACTGTAGGATTATTTTTAGAATTATTTAAGGTGTTTGTTTCAACGCTATGTCTTTAAAACTCACCCGCCTCGGTGGCGTAGTTGGCTAACGCGCTTTTCGTGTTGAGCTCGACTGCTGAGGACGGGGAGATCTAGGTTCGATTCTCGGTCGGGTGAACTGGGGGTGGTTTTTCCTAAATGATTTTCCACTCTCCCTCCACGCAAATGCGGGTTCACTTCCTCTAAATTCAACCTTACTAATTCATAATCCATTAGCGTAATTAGTACTTAAAGCGTATAACCCGAACGGGTAGTAAGACGCGGTGTTAATATAATGATAATAATTATTATTATTACTTTAAAACTCGCTGAATAAAACGTGAATTCACTAATATTGGAGATCCTATATTGACCTACTGTGACGTAACAGGTAGGTAACATCCTTAAAATAGCATTAGGGTGGGCTGATAAGCTATTAAAAATATACCCTCACACTGGGCACGTTTTTAAAAATGGTGAAAAAATTATAATTCTGTTGAAATAGTAGAAAGGTGCTTCGATACAATATCTAAAATGTACCCTCACACATGGTTCCTTTTTTAAAATGATTTTTCGGGATTGAATTTAACCATTTCCATTTCTTAAAACTCTTTAAAATATTTTTTAAATATATAACACGTATCTTAAAAATTCATCGCGTGTAGAGGTTTTATTCTCGAGCCTCGAGAGAAATTATTGTTCACAGCCCAATTCTTGAAAACAAACGAGAAATATTTTAGATTCCCCTGAAGGAACCACCGGCACGACATATTATTTAAATATTCATGCCACGTTTATTTGAGAGGAGGGGGAGAAAGGTCGGGGGGGAGGAAGGGCAGATGCTGCTCTAATGCAGTGTAGTTCAAATCAATCCGCTGCACATCCTTGGAATTGAAGGCACCAGACGATTCGTTCCACCGTTGTGTTTAGGTGTAAAAAAAAGAAAGAAAGAATAACTCGTATGCACGAAGTTTATAAGTAGCATGCGGAGAAATAGCTTGAATCGGATCGAAACCATTTTCTTCCCTACTTCATCTTTATGGCACGGCAGAAATACGTTCCACTTTTTTTATATATGTAACATATATTTTATGGCAACCCATTTTCTTTGGTCGAGGGGTTAAGAGCGCTAACTGCTGGAATATGAGACCACTCTTCGGTTCCATACGGTGGCTAGACAATTCTGATATATGCCACTGTCCATGTAAAAACTCCTACGTTTAATTTATATTGAAGTTGGGTGACCTGGCGGTCTAGGGGTAAGGTGTCAGACTTCTATGCTGGCGACCGGGGTTCAATCCTCGGTCCCGGCATAGATTTAAATGATTACCAAACCTTTCCTTCACCTCTGACAAGACATCTTGTGAATGTGGGGAATGCCAGGCCTCCACCGTGGTTCGGATTCCACGTTAAACTGTAGGTCCTCCATTTCATCTCACAATCACCCTATCATTACACATTAGCGTAAATGCGTATAACCCGAACGGGTAGTAAGACGTGATGCTAATAATAATAATAATAATATATTGAAGTTTATTTTCAGTTATTTCAACATTTTATGGCTAATCCAATAATGGGCTTTGCTTAACTGAATATATGTCGGGTGTACAGAGGGTTGCTATTTCTAAACGGGTTTCCTATCTCCTCCACGCAAATGCGGGTGCACATCCTTTAAATTAAACCTTATTCATCCCTAGCACGTTAGCGTTGTTACTAAATATTCTTAAAACTTGGATGGGTAGTAAAATGCGATGCTAAATAATTTTTAAATAAAACACGTGAACACTCTTATGAAGAGACTGAAAGGTCAGTTGAATGAATGGGATGTTTGGACTTAGTTTGAGCTCTAGGGGTTTTTGAAGGTTTTTTTTTATCTCAATTTAATGCCAGCGAGATGTATGGTTTGAATACAGGTCTGCCTTAAGATTGACCACAGTCGAATTGATCTGCAGCTTTATGAAACCCACTTCGGTGACCATATTATCTAGCGCGCTACTCTCGTGTTGGACTATACTGCCAAAGATGGGAAGATCAGGCTTCAATCCCGGTCGGATGTGTTGAGGGTGGTTTTTCCTAAATGGTTTTACACTCTTCCTTCACGTAAAATGTGAGTGCACTTCCTTTAAATTAAACCTTCATAATCACTAACACATTAATTTAATTAGTATGTAAGAATTAACGGCTTTGAGCTGGGTTTTGTGTCTGTTCTAGATATAATTATATGTACAAGTCGTGTGCTAATATAATCAGTTGATTCAGTAAGGGTGACCTGGTGGTCTAGGGGTAAGGTGTCAGACTTCTGTGCTGGCGGCCGGGGTTCAATCCTCGGTCCCGGCACAGATTTATCTGATTACCGAACCCTTCCTTCAACTCTGACAAGACATCTTGTGAATGTGGGGAATTCCAGGCCTCCACCGTGGTTCGGATTACACGTTAAACTGTAGGTCCTCCATTTCATCTCACAATCACCCTACCATTACACATTAGCGTAAGTGTGTATAACCCGAATGGGTAGTAAGACGCGGTGCTGCTAATAATAATAATAATAATAATAATAATAATAATTCAGTAAGTGCACTTTAAGCCGGCCATCTCAAATAAATTTAAAAATATTGTAATTACTTGCGCTAAGTTTGGGTGTTTAGTAATTTGAGTACCATCTTGAATTTATTTTAATAATAAATTAATAATGGTTCGTAATGTTACTGTTAAAAGTAGTGAGGCATACATTATTTAGGCTTAGTTTAATTTATCGTTGTTTGCTGTTTTTTTTATAAGTCTCTAGACTCTAGTATAATACATATAATAATCTACTTATTAAAGCAAATTTTCTCTTTAAAAAAATCGTTGCACTAATAAACAGCTTTAAGCCATTTTTTTTTATCACATTACAATAAATTGGTCGTCACTGACGAGGAAATTTGGGACTCTATGTCCGATGGTTGATCAAGCGTGTTTCTACGCGTGATTATTACACGTGTGTTCCAATACTCTCGCCAAACTAATGCGACCGAAATATTTCAACCCATCTTCACCCCTTAGCTTAAGTTGCTAATATCCCTTTGTTTGGATGTATTAATTAAATAAAAATAGGAAACAAAATATCACAGTAAGTATTTTCAAATTTATATTATTAACATCAAGCAAGAGTGTAGGAAATGTGGGCAAAGGCCAGTAGTATCTGTGTAGTTTTTATAGTAAAACTTTTTTCTGCCAAAATAAATCAAATATTGCTCCGGTAGAAATGTAGTGTTTAATTTTCTTCACGATCCTTGGTGATATCAACAGTTGTTGAATATCTTAAATGACCATAGCGAAATTAGATGAGAAACTTTATAAATTAAGAGAAAAAGTTGACAGATATCCAACAACTGTTGATATCACCACGTGAAGAAAATTAAACTCTATGTTTCTACTGGAGAAATATTTTATTTATTTTGACCAAAAAAAGTCTGGCTATAAAAACTGGAAAAAAATACTGTCCTTTACTCGAGCTCCCTACACTCACACTTTAACAAGCACCGTTGGGGCCCACTAATTTATTAGCAGTCTCGACTATTTAGGGTTGCAGGTGCACTAAATGGTGTCTCCCCCCTGCCCCTATCTCTCATTTTCTCTACGTAAATACCGGTATATTTCCTTTATATGCTACCTTAGTAATCCTTAACCAATCAGCGTATTTAAAATTGCTTTAGTCTGGAGGGAAAATAGCACACTGATGGGGTGGTAAGGGGTTTATGGGGGTAAAGCAATTTTTTTTAAATATTAGTAATTGAATCAAAATAAAATCATCACTTTTCCAATAACACGTTCCGTCACACGCAAACAACTCCTTTCTTTATTCATAAAAATCATCACTTTTACAATAACACGTTCCGTCACACGCAAACAACTCCTTTCTTTATTCATAAAAAAAAGATAATCACATCGTATTAAAACAAGTGTGTAACAAATCACATGTCATCGATAAAAAAAATTCACGAAATTAACGACTTCCTTGGTGTAAAAAAAAATGAACTATCATTCAATACGAGGCAAGCGAGAGGAAAGAAGAAAGGATGACAGGATTAATTTAAATATCCACCAGCAATGTGTGTGTGTGTGTGTGTATCTCTGATCGGAACGTCATCGCCGTATGTCACGTTAGTCAGCGTAGTGTGATAGGGCCCTCGGGGGACACAGTCGTGTAAACAGGCGTACACATGTGAAGCCCTTATCGCTTGTCAAGGAAAGGAAGCAAGAGGGGATAGGGGGGGTGGTTCGAGCAGAATTAATGGTCTTCTCATTAGACTTTCGTGTACGATCCATTCTCCTGAGGAAACCACCTCTTAATTAAGACGTACGGGATCGAAGTGACCGGGAGCCTTAGAATACTCCCGGGATACGAATGTTATGTCTTCCGTTCGACGCCCAACTTGTAAACTTCAAGGGTGTACCTGGATGTGAATATATGATAATATTATATTCAAACCGTGAGATAATCCTTTTCAACAATATTTTCAAGTGTTTTAATCAATGAGATTGTCATAAAATAATCAACTAACGTTTTTTACACCAAAAGCTACTCAAAATTTTAATTTTAAAAATATTCAAAGGGGAAGCCAAAATTTCAGAAATCTAAAAAATCTTTTGACTGCAATATATTGAATTCTACAATATAGGATATATATATATATATATATATATTGTATATTTTTATATATATTATTATGTATATTATTATTTATATATTATTATGTAATAAAATTATATATATAATATTATGTATATTATTATTTATATATAATATTATGTAATAAAATGATATATATTATATACATATATATATAGTATGTAATAAAATTATATATAATATTATGTAATAAAATTATATATATTATGTAATAAAATTATATATAATATTATGTAATAAAATTATATATATTATATATATAATTAAAATATTAAAATTATATATAAAATATTATATATGAAATATTAAAAATATTAAAATTATATATATATATATATGTAATAATATGTAATTAAATTATTTGTTTCGAGGAATATAGTAAAATATTTTACAAAATTTCAGTAGCAAAGGCGCAATCTACCAGTACATAAAATTTGTTTAAATACGTATATATGTTCATATTTTGTGAAACGAAATACGACATCTGGACACACGAATTGAACCCGGAACTTCTGGCTTAGTACACCAATGCTCTAATCACTAAGTCATCCAGGAGTCATTATTCACCCATAATTTAGGGCAGAGTTTGTGATAGACGTGTGGAAATCATCATCTATATATTAACAATCAATAAAGGCCACACCCGTTTCAGTGGCCACGTGATTTAACGAATTATTCTCACAGTAGACTGGATTGCCGATGATGGGGTGTTATATATAGGTTTGAATCTTGGTTGGATGTACTGATAGTAGTTTTCCCAAAATATTTTTCCACTCTTCTTTCTCGCAAATGCGAGTAAAGCTTCCCCTAAATGTAATGTAATATCTATAACCCCTCGCCTAAGCAGTACATAAGCGTATAGCCCGAACGGGTAGTAAGACGTGGTACTAAACAAAAATTAAGATCCCGAGCTGTCAGACAACGAAGCCACCTTCGACTCGAGAGAGCTTTATGGTGCCAATAGTACAATTGCAATAATTTTACGAATGAGCATGTCAAAATGGATTAAATAAACAAGCTATAATAGCTTTTTTAGATTGTTGCTGCATATACATTTCATATTATTTAAATTTAAAACAAACTCTAGATAATTCAGTGGTTATACTAAGCCATAGGTCCTAGTTCAATCCCCGTTTCCAGGTTTCAATTTTCAATTTTAGAAATCTGATATTTAACCGTAGTTAGTAAATATATTAGCTTGGATCTTTAATCCATTTAATCCATTGGAGACATTTAATTAAATTTTGTACGCGTAGTGATCTAAACATCTCTCGAATATTGGTCATGGGCATTGCCCCATTTAACTATGACTTTTTCTTTTACGTATTCATTAAAGCAATTTTTTTTGTCATAAAATTTGCAAAAACACTTAAATATATTTTATTTCCATTCCACCATATAATAAACTACTATTATTCAATCCTGACCATCTTGATAAAACTACCCCATCTAAGCTCCCTCCCCCTCATTTTCCACCCCAACTTTACTCAATGTTGATTCGGGAAAGAAAGTTTCTTAAATTCTCTACTTTTTATAGTTCGTTTTTAAATAACCGATGGCAACTTATTTTCACTCATTTGTTATTGGAGTATTTAATTTGAACATACCCACTTAAGTGGACTGCCGAAAATGGGGAGAACAGGGTTCAAATTCAGCTCGGGTGTATTGAGAGTCATTCTTATTAAATGTTTTTCTACTCTCCCACCACACTAATGCCGGTAAATTTTGAATTAAAACGTCCTTATACTTAAAACATTAGTGTAGTTAGTAGGATTTAGGGCCGGTCTTCTAACTCCTAGATAAAAATTGATCTGTTCGTTAAATATTTTTATCTGGTAAATAAGTTAAAATTGCATCTTATGACCGCCAGTTAAAATGTATTTATCCATCACATTTTTATCGGGTGGTTTAAATACCTGAAAACTTTTATCTGAAAGTTAAAATTGACGTAGACATAGTGACGCGTTGTCTTTCATGAGGTTTAACCTATCAAAATCTGTTTTTAGGTTAAAATCTTGGTTCGCGTGTTTAGTAAGTACAGGCACAGGTTTTAACTACGTATAAAGCTAGAATATTTTACTAACACTTTTACAAAAACTGACAAGCTATTTGTAGAGTTATAGTTATATAAGAATAAATTATTTAAATGTGAGTAAAGTAAATTAAATTTTATAAACAATGTTTTCAACTATTGCCCACATTTTGAAAGACCCCAAAATTAGTACTTGCAAGACAACTTAGTTTCTGAGCCCACGTGATGCCATCTGTTTCCTCGCATTCGTTTAGCCGACATTTTTTAACAAATGTTGAGCGTTGTCAGTTGTCACAACTCGCTAGGTCGTAGTGGTATCAGCAGGGCTTATACGCATGCGCGTACCAGTAAAACAGTACAAACCTTGCGTTTTATGAATGAAAATATATTTATCCTACAGATAGCTATTCGGCATATAAATTCAGCTAATAGTACACGTAAAACATGAAAGTGGCTGATAACCTTTATCCTTTAACCTCCCGTTAGCAATAGTTATCCGGTAGTCATAAAACCGGCCCGTACTATCACAAAATACTATTCTATCGATGATGAGGAGGTTGATGTTTGAACCCTTGTTGGGTATACTCTCTCTCTTTTCTCTTTCTTTTAGCACCGCGTCTTACTACCCGTTCGGGTTATACGCTTTAAGTACTAATTACTCTAATGGATTAGGACTTGGGAAGGAGTTGAATTAGAGGAAGTGAACCCGCATTTGCGTGGGGGAGAGTAGAAAACCATTTAGGAAAAACTACTCCCAGTTCCCTTGACCGAGATTCGAACCTCGATCTCCCCGTCCACAGCAGTAGAGCTCTACATGACAAGCGCGTTAGCCAACTACGCCACAGAGGCGGGTTTGGGTGTACTACAAGTGTTTTTTACTTAAATACCTCCACACTCTCCCTAAACGCAAATGTAGAGACATTTCATCTAAAAGCAAACTTCTACCTTCGTAACACATTAGCGTAATTAGTAAATATGCTTCTAGTCCAGATGGGTAGCAAGAAGCGGTGACAAAAAAAAGTTACCAACAAACACGGGGACCAAAGGATCAATCCTGTTTTCTCTGGTTTACCAGCGAGATTGGGACCCCGGCTAGGTATTTCTGAAAAGATAAGACCTAAAACCGATCCCCACTTTCTCTCTCCAGGCAATAGAAGTCCCACTCTTTCTTAAAAATTCTACAATTTACACATGGAATAATTGCCCGGACATTTCTAAAGTAATTCTAGCTCCGTATTTTGTATATATGAGTTTTTAATGGTTGACTTAGTAATAAAATAATGGATGGTTACTCTCTTTGGTCGGGCCAGATCATTTGTCCGCGTCACATCGCGTCACGTACAGAGATGAAATATGAGCCTAACTCTAGATACCGTCAAACCTGAAGTGATCAATTCATTTAATTGGACAACCCGACTGTCGGACAGAAATTATTCAACTACCTGTCAACATGGCTTTACCAGTTTGTTAAAAAAAATTCTTATTTGTTCTAGTTGTCAGAGTACTTGACTACAGATACAGAAGTCCCCGCTTCGATCTCTGGTGCTTTCAAATTGATCTGTGAGGTAGTGGGTCTGGAACGGAGTCATCTCAGTATCGTAAGGACAAATTGAGGAGCCACTTAAATACATAAGTAGAGACTGCGGTCTGGAAAACTGAGATTAATGGCCAGAAAGTTCGTTGTGCTGACCACATTACACCCACTATACACAGTATTTGGCACTATCTTTGCCAACAGAGGGTGACCGCTCGGTCCGTATGGCTTGATAGTAGTCTGACACCACACATCTACACATAGTGATCACAATCCGGCCCCGTGGTATAGTGGACAGTGCACCTGGCTATGATCTGGTTATGGTTCGATTCCCGACTGGTACAGTGGGTATTATTATCTTAATGGGAATTATCCCAACGGTCACCAGGGGTTGGTAAATTAGACATAAGCTAGGTTTAAGGCACCCAGTGGTCCACACCTCCATATTTACATCCATAACATCTCATTACGGGTACGTGTAGATAACCTCCATAGACGTACCCTGGGTAGTGTTTAGTGCCACCAGAGTGGCGAACAGTCTACATACAGGCGACCTAATTGTACACCATGTCTCTATCGGTTAGTAATGGCATACGCTTATAAGAAAAATTGTATGGAACACACGGACTTTCTCGCTCTATTGTTTAAAACTGTAGATATTTACTCAAAACTCGTAATATATGTGAAACGAAATAATATACACTAGCAAACTCAAACATAAATTGCACTATACTAACCTAAAACATTTTTTTGAATCCCAGTTTTAGATTTTATAACTTTAATTTATAATGATGTAATTTACTCAATTATATGTTTGCACCAATAAAAAATATCGATTTTGGGTCTACAAGTGCCAATACTATGTATTAAAATTTCAACTTCCGGTTAAAATTTTAACATTTTATTCGGTGTTACACATCTTTAGTCATCGCATTGCTATCCAATTCCTAATTTATCAATTTTGACCCCTTAAAAAATGTAAATGTCAACAATTGAGTATAAAATGAAGGAGATAGATCATTGTTGTACAAATATTTTTTTATTTCCTTCATTTTAGACTCAATAGTCAATATTTACATTTTTTATCGGTAAAAAATTTATGAATGAGGAGTTTAATAGCAATGCGATGATATGAAGATTTGCAACACCTAATAAAATGTCAAAAGTTTTAACTGGAAGTCGAAATTTTAATACGAAGTGTTGACCCTCAGGGACCCAATATTTATCTTTTTTATTGGTCCAAACATACAATTGAGGACATTAATTCTTTAAAAATAAAATTATAAAATTTAAAACCGTGATTCAAAAAATGTTTTACATAATTATAGTGCCATTTATTCTTGGGTTTGCTAGGGTATATTATTTTGATTAATATATTTTACGAATTTTGAGCAAATATTTCTGTTTTTAAACAATATAGCGAGACAGTCCATGCTGAGTTTTCTGTTAAAATGTCACTTTTGTCCATGACAAATATTCAAACACTCTTTTGATTATCATGAATATACAATTAAAAAAATATTATTTATTGAAGCAATATTGGATTTTGGCTGGACTTTTAACGACGTTGCCTACTTGGAGAATCCGAAACTATTTTGCTAAACGGGTTGCATCTCAGCTTGACTCACGTAAGCAATCTAAGCGATATCACACTCAAGACGCCAATTTACGAAATAGAAAGAGAGGAAAGAAAATGAGAAGTTCACCCTGTAAAGTCTCTTGTTTAACACCTGACAACCCTTCCCCTCTTCCTCCGACGAGCTTACACACTCACTCTAGTATTTGCGCCTTGGAAACACTTACGTGTTTATAAATTTACCTTTATTCTTGTTTCCTATTCTAGATAAACATTTACTGCTACGAATCTTTTTAGTCTACATCTAGGCAGGAAGACTCCTACAGGCCATTTTCATGACCAAACCAAATATTTTAATTTGTCGAGGATTTATAAAAATCAAGTTTCAAAAAAAAACTATTTCAAGATAATTTTTTTATGCCATTGTAGGGTTATTTTTAGAATTATATAAGGGCTTATGGGTTTTTTACACGTTATATCTTTAGATCTGACTGAATAAACGTAAATTCATAAACATTGGTAATCCTATCTTGACCTGCCATGACGTCACAGATAGGCAACGTCCTTAATAATAAAAATAAAGACCTAGACTCGCGTGACTTTCCATCCCACCTTAAACATTGGAGGTTAGATAGATACTCGTGGAATATCTTTTTTTTTACCCTCGTTTCAGCTGCTCAGATCTACTGGTACGTACCCCCAAGACACGGGTATAAGAAACAAACGAAACATCACACGCGTACCCTATGTTAATGACGTTGATTGGCGGAGATCCTAACCCATCCCAGCAGAAAAGATACGTTGGTCACTAGCGGGCCCCTTACCCGACTGGTCCCGCTGCGGGCAAGCACCTGTTTCCCCGAGCACCGGCGAGTGTATTTCAATCCACCAGTGTGTGAGTGTGTGTGTGTGTGTGTGTTGGATGTTGCGGAACCAGTTACACCGGGGGGACCGCTGACCGAATAATTCAACCTGCTGGATGCGTGCATGGCCTGAGCTTACCTGGACTTCGTCGCTAGGTGATTGAGGAGTGGAGGATTCACTTGTTAATTCTTTGGACTCATCATAGGAAGCGCTGATGTAACTAACACTTGCGAGGATTGAATCTTTACCGTGAGGCTACGAGGAATGGAGGTTCTTCTTGTTACTTCTATGGAGCTCATCATTGAAAGTGCTGATGTAACTAACACTTGCGAGGATTGAATCTTTACCGTGAGGCTACGAGGAATGGAGGTTCTTCTTGTTACTTCTATGGGCTCATCATTGAAAGTGCTGATGTATTTAACATATACGAGGATTGAATCTTTACCGTGAGGTTACAAAGAATGGAGGCTAGAATAATAACTTCGTGTGACTCATCATGAACATTTGTAGCAAAAAAACAACAAAAATTTTTTCTGTCATCATTGATAAAATTTTACTATAATATTATTATTATATAAGTATCAATATTACTTAAAAGAAGTGACAATGAACAAGAACAGCACGCGTGCTTTCCATTTAAATAGTTATTTAAAATAATTTCACAAAACAAGATGCAGCAGTTGGCTTGAATCTCTTCTAATAGGCGAATGCACACTGATTTGAGTCGGTTGGCTGTGATGTATTCATTGGGTTTCCCAAGCAGATGTCTTTGCGTGAAATCGAAAATGTTGAAACAATTTCAAGTCACGCCGAACAGACAACGTAACCGCCGAAACCCTGTGATTGGTTCAAAGACCGTCACGTGATCACGTTAGGTGCTCTTGATTTTTCGGAGAAATTAACTACTCTTACAATAGATTGCTCTTCCAATGACGGGAGAATCAAGGTTATAATCCCAGTTGGGTGTACTAATCAGTGGCGTAGAGCGCTATTTTTTAAAATGGGGCAAACTAGAATATGTTATCCATACCTTATACAAGCTTCAATACATATATGTGGACTCCCCCCACCACAAGTAGATGTTCATCCAATTCTTGGAGGGGTCCAGACCCTCCTGACCCTACCATTTCTACACCTTTGTTACTTTTGTTCCAGACCCTGTCTTACTACCCACTCTGGCTATACACATATATGCCAAGGATTAGAAAGGTTATGTGGAGGGAGAGTGCGAATACCATTTAGGAAAAACCACCTTCAATACACCCGACCGGGATTCTAACCCCGATCTCTCGTCATTGGCAGTAAAGTCTATTGCGAATGTGACGCCTGAGACCAGGGGCTTACAAACTTTTTTTTATTGAAGGAGCCCTTGTAACAGAAAAATTAATGGTGGAGTTCGCATAAAAATGTGTACCCTAATATTATGAACATTCAATAATGAAAGTCACCCGTTATGGTGGCCGCAAGGTCTTACGCGCTACTCCTATTAGACATGACAGCCGATGACAGGTATATCAAGGCTCTAATCTCCGTCAGTTTTACTGAGAGTGGTTTTACTAAATGGTTTTCCACCTTCCCTCCACGCAAATACGGGTGAACTTGCTATAAATACAACATCCCTAATACCTTAAACCACAAGTGTAATTATTACATGTGAGTATAACTCGAACGGGTGATATGACACGGTTCTAAAATAAAATAAAAATAATGACAACTAAATTTTACAAGTATACAGTCATAAAACAAACGGAAAACATCAAATTTTCTGGCTGGGTTTTTGGCAGGGTCCTGTATTCAGATTTGAGAAAAATTGACCATCTTTATCGTTGATGCTAGTTTATAGCGTCAAAAAAAAAAGAATATTCTAGAATACCATCACGCAGTCTGAGAAAACTATGTCATATTCCAAATGCCCTGTGGAGAAAAGTTTTAAAAAACACCACCTGAGACCATGCGGCCACCATATAGGATGTCCTTGATACTAATCCTACTTTATATCCACGCAAACGATGGTAAATTTTTCTAGATTATACTTTCTTAATCCTTATTCACCTGGTATGAATATGCTGATATACTGGGCAAGTAATAACAGGCAATGCACTAAATAAGTACAGTAAAACTCCGTCGGACCAAGCCCCGGTAGTCTGAAATTGCGGGTACTCCAAACACACTTTTCGGAAAACGGGTGTGTGGGTGGGGATATGTCAAATTAATTGTATTTTATTAGTTAACAGGCTAAAAGTTAAAAGAGAATTGTAAGAAACAATAAATCCTTAGTTTATTATTTAGATCCCGGCACAAATTTATCTGATTACCAAACCCTTCCTTCACCTCTGACAAGACATCTTGTGAATGTGAGGAATGCCAGGTCTCCAATGTGGTTTGGATTCCACGTTAAACTGTAGGTCCTCCATTTCATCTCACATTCACCCTACCATTGCACATTAGCGTAAGTGCGTATAACCCGAACGGGTAGTAAGACGCGGTGCTAATAATAGTAATAATAATATTATTATTATTTAGTTGTTGTAGTCAACACAATGTGTAGGCCTGTAACTAACTAAAAATAATTACAGTACATATTAAGTGGTACAGATGAGTTAAATAAATGAAAATTTGACTAAGCTAACTTGAGCAGAATTTTCGCCAGTCTGACCAAGCTTCGGTCCTAATTAGTTTGGATTAACAAGGTTCTAGTGTATATTCTCGGTTAACCACGATCTAGCCCCAGGGTGGGTAACCCTGTTGACAATCACAATTGTCAAAATGGCCATAAATATTTCTGGTGAATTTGAGTTTGCCAGCTCTCACGGTAAGTAAAAACTTTTTTTTCTGAAGGCGTGTGCTGATTGTTACTTGATATTTCCTATATATAATTGGAATCATTCTACATGTGCATTGATTTAAGATATTCATCCAATGTTTCTGCTGCTTGTTGGATAAAAGGATTGTCAAATATCCTATCAAATTGACCTACATTTTCAATGTGAACAATGTCCATTGTTTGCGTCTGAGACAGCTGTTGCAGGCTTGTAACCGAGGCTAAGTATATGTTTTGAATAAACCTGTTCAAACAGTGTTTGTTGTTTCAAACGTTTGATTGAGCAACTTAATTTCTCAGTTTTGGAATAGTGTGGCGAATTCAATTTCTCATTCACAACACTTGTGGCAGCATTGACACCAAATATGCTGCCCACCTCTTCTCTAGCCAATGAACTGAGACGACAGGCCTGGATGAGTTGACTGTCGATTCCTCCCCTCGTTGTTCCAAGGCCTGACTGCGTGGAGAGTTTGACCGGCCGAGGCAAGGTCGCCTCTAAGGTAAGGTCAACCTTTGGGGTCGCGGCCCCATCATGCGCTTTCAATATATTATTTTAATATATATACATATATTTCTTAAAAAACTAAAGAATGGAGGCAGAACTAAGAGGTGGAAATACTGTAATTGTCATCAGTCATAAGTGGGAGAGATATTACACAATAAGTGTGTCATTTATTCATATGAAGTACCGTTCTTGTGTTAATCTGAGGAATAAATCTGACCATAAGTGACAAATTGCAATTATATGCCCACCGAATGATAGGAAAGACAGAATACATCTTCGTTGCAACGTTTTATTTAGCGACAAGATTGTGGGAATAATTCGTGGCTACACAGATGTGATGGTTTCATTATTTATCTTGCTTTTTGTTTATATCATAACTTTATCTATGATCAGTACAATTTTAGGGCCCTTTTATACAAGCGTTTCGTGACGCGCGACAAAGTGACACACGTTCTATAAATACATAAGAGACAATGAGTGCCTTTATACACTGCCGCGCGTCATTTGCCGTCGTGCTCTGAAAAGTATGTCGCCATAGTCTAGAGAACGCCGCGTCAAAAATGACGTAACAAGATCACAGATACATTATATTCAATGAGACATTTTATACAGATGTCAGCTTTTGTGTCGCCGCGTTGGTGAGACTGTAGGGCAACCAACCTCTACACGACTCTTGTCGGAACCTTATTTTACCCGTACCAATATCAGTGTACTTCTGTGGCAGATAAGAGTGTATTTATTATTTGTGGTTGAATATTTATTGTCTAGCACTTTATTTGTTCATGAAATGGCAACTATAAACGGATCCATCATGAATAGTAAAAAAAAAAGATACTTGCAACCACTGTATCTGTTTTTCATATTAGCGGGTGACCTGGTAGTCTAAGGGTAAGTAAGGTGTCGGACTTCTGTGCTGGGGCCCGGGGTTCAATCCTCAGTCCCAGCACAGATTTATCTGATTACCGAACCCTTCCTTCACCTCTGATAAGACGTGTATTGATCACAACTTGTGAATGTGGGGAATGCCAGGCCTCCACCGTGGTTCGGATTCCACGTTAAACTGTAGGTCCTCCATTTCATATCACAATCACCCTACCATTGCACATTAGCGTAAGTGCGTATAACCCGAACGGGTAGTAAGACGCGGGGATAATAATAATAATGTTAATGTTTTTTATTTCCTCCCACCCTTTTCATAGCGCGCGACATATGTTGCTTGTACCAGGGCTGCGAGTCTCTTATCTTCTACCATTCATTATGTATCCGTTTATAGCTGCCATTTCAGAAACAAATAAAGTGATAACCAATAGATACCCAACCACAAATAATAAACACTCACTACCTAACACAAGAGTACACTGATAATGAGATACACCGAGGTTCTAATACACATGGCGTAGGGGTTGGTTGCCCTGCAGTCTCTCCAAAACAGCGATACAAAATCTGACGCCTTTATAAAATTTGCCATGAATATAATGTATCTTGGATCATATTTCGTTATTTTTGACGCAGCGTTCTCTAGGTTAAGGCGACACACTTTTCAGATCACGACGACATAAATGACGTGCGACAGAGTATAAAAGCAATCTACACTTGGTATTCTACAGTTGGAGGGAACGGGGTTAAAAAAATAGGGTAAAGTCACATTGCACACCCAGGATAGCAACTTTTATATCTCAAATCTTAGAAGGATCCTCGATTGTGTTTTATTAATTAATTTAAAAACGACAGAGACCTCTGTTAACCATAATCTAAAGTGTATTAGAAAGGTCTTACGATTGTCCAACAGATGGAAGCACTAGCTCACTTTAAGTTAAAAATTAGACTATCCTTATTTTCCCCCTCTACCATTCATATTGAAAGTCGACATATACTTACTTGTGTATGTCTTGGTACGATTGACCATCTAAGTAGTTACATCACCTCAGGTACAAAAAAAAATATGTCAAACCTGATATGAGCGGAACCGGAATGAAACATAAAATCAAGCTTGGAACAATAATACATCTTTTTATTGTCTTACTACACTATCCAGTAGACTCTCAACTTTGGCACAAATTTTTTATTTGAGAAATTTTTTATAGATGGGTGGAATACATATTTTTTATTTTCCCTGTGAATCCCAAATTTAAATTAATATTTTAAAGAGAGAAAAAACCTAAGTAAATTTCTACGTTCTCGCCCTCGATTCCCCTGTCCTGTTTCAATTTGAGTATTTTATATGAATATGTCCTAAGAATCCCAAACACAATTTCTAGTTTAAAAAAAATTATATATATTATATAAGTGAAGGTAATTCCAGCCCTCTACCCCAACCTTTATTTTTCAATTTTTGTTTGGTCCAAATCTGAATTTCGCATACAGTAAAGTAGAAAATTATTTATCTAAATTCCGCTGGATATATTGGCCCTAAAATTATGTTGCTGCATGGTCTACGGCAGGAGTCCACCATTATTTTTGATGGAAGTCCGTTTTAAAAACTCGACAAAATTCCGCGGTCCAGCAAAACTTTTAACAAGAGACTCAAGTTCAAGCCCTATATGATTATACTAATTCAAAAACGTGATTTTCTTTTCTTTTAGTTATTTTACTTATTTACTATTGCTGGCCTTCCATGTTTACTACCCACCTACCACCTAAATAGCATAATTTATAATGTTTATCGCTATCTCATAAAGGTCCTTAAAAATGTCTTTGCGGTACAGATGCGGACCGTGGTCCGCCATTTGGTGATCACTGGCCTAAGCCTTCACTATAGAAATAAACATGGCCAGCTGAAGATGGAGGGATGGGTGTTAGAATACCAGTCGGATGTACTGAGGGTGGGTTTTTTCATCCTAAATAGTTTTTCAATTCTCCTTCCAAGCAAATTCAGGTGCCCTTCCTCCTAATTAAACCATCTTAGATCCTACTGCATTAGTGTAATTAGAACATGTATAGCTCGAACTGATAGTAAGACGTAATGCTAAAAAAAGTATTAATAAAAATAGTACCATAATAAAGCTTTAAAACAATTATAACTAAGAATTTTAAATATATTTTTGAATATGATAATATTACCGTGCTACCGAATAAACTCTGGTGTCGTATTGGTTAAGATTAACATTATTTAAAACACTACAAAATATAAAATCTTTTTCTATAGACAACTTATTT
The DNA here is from genome assembly GCA_902141385.1 of Timema californicum. NCBI lineage: Eukaryota > Metazoa > Arthropoda > Insecta > Phasmatodea > Timematidae > Timema > Timema californicum. The sequence goes on from CABFOW010000601.1 coordinate 89,929, forward strand.
TCTGATCGAGTTAAATTTTTGCTTTTCGTAGTCTACTTCTTCTTAGAAATATCTGCATATATTAAAAGAGTAAGAATTAAAGAAGAAGAATGTGGAGGAAATGTGACAATATTTGCACGAAAGAAAATTAGGGAAAAAAATTAATAAAGAAAAACTCAGGACACTCATTTAGGATCTGATCACTTACTCCCCCGTTAACAGATATGATGAGATTCACCAGCGTGTATTATTGATAGTTAATACTCTGAAGTGAACGACCTTCATTTTTAGCGTGAAAAATTACTTCGGCTTCAGACAAATCACTTTTTCAAATATGTAATCAAGTGTATAACAATATGTTAAGTTAATTTGCTAATCTTTCAAAGATTCCTCTGTTAAGCTAAAGAGCCTTAATGGTTCAACCTAAGTAGCTGAGATATTTACAATCAAATGTTGCAATTAGGTTAAATATTGACACAATCTCTAAAATACATGACTTTGGTGCTTACTGGAATGAACACAAAACTATTTTATATGAATATATACACAACTATACCTGAAAACATCGATTAAAAGTTTAAATTTTCCACTCGAAAAAAATCCAGAAAATCCACATATTTCTGTTAATCATTGAGCTTAAAATGGATCGTTGTGAATCTAATGATGTAATTCTATAAGTGGATCATAACACAAATAGTATTTTCCTTCTTCCCTGTTTGTTCTCCTAAAGAACAACTCCCCTTAGTAACGTTATAAATCCACTGGATTTCTAGCGTTTACTAATTTATACTCGACTATTCTAGCACCTTAAATATATTCTGATAAACATTTAAAAAAAATTTCATCAAAATTTTAAATAGGTAACGCTATTATTGGTATTATGTTATATGTAATAACACTATCAACCAAAAGTGAAAGCTGTATGTAACATGAATTGACGTATGAATAAATGAAAGTAGTTTTAGTAACCTATGGATGAGCCTTATATAGTTTCCTGCCAAAATCCAACTACTGACAGAATTTCATTGATAAGGCCATATCTAACAATTAAACAATTACTAGATCTACTTTCGCGTGCTTATAGTACGTCAAATAATGTGATATCCAGCTGTCACATTTGATAGATAATGGTGACCTGGCGGTCTAGGGGTAAGGTGTCAGACTTCTATGCTGGCGGCCGGGCTTCAATCCTCGGTCCCGGCACAGATTTATCTGATTACCAAACCCTTCCTTCACCTCTGACAAGACATCTTGTGAATGTGAGGAATGCCAGGCCTCCACCGTGGTTCGGATTCCACGTTAAACTGTAGGTCCTCCATTTCATCTCACAATCACCCTACCATTACACATTAGCGTAAGAGCGTATAACCCGAACGGGTAGTAAGACGCGGTGCTAATAATAATAATNGATGCGGTGCTAATAATAATAATGATAGATATTATCAATAGCTTTAAAATAAGACTAAGAAAATACGCTTAGTGAAATGCTTAAAGCGTTGGCAGCAAAAAAAAAAAAATTGTAAACTTTGAAATTATGGCTGTACACGACCCTGATGGTAATAGCTTCTTTGATTTTGACTTTGATTTTCAGAATTTCTAAATTTTCTATATGCCATTTTGTTATCCATATCATATTTAGCAGTTTCCATGTGTAGAAACCTTGATTTGTGACATAAAAACACTTGATTTTGTTGAATAATAAGTAGGATTTTCGTTATTAAAAGTAACTAAATAAAATCAATTCCAGGCTATAAAGATCTAAAAAACCTATGTGTTATGTTATAGATAGAACAATTACTGATACATTTTAAATTCTTTAATTTAATATATTTTACCTTTGGTTACAATTTGACTGTTATAGTAACCAGATTAAACACATAGGTCACTTATTCTCCACCCATAGTCTTATAGGTCCCGGGTTCGATCCTCGGGGCTCCCATAATTTCCTATGAAGCGATGGGTCTGTAACGGGGTCAGCTCAGCCTCGTGAAGACAATTGAGGAGCTGCTTGAATGAAAATGTAGCGGCTCCGATCTATAAAACTGATCTTGCTGGTTGGATGGTTCGTTGTAATGACCACATGAAACCTTATATCCGCTGACGTTGCCACTATCTTCACCAACAGATGGCGGCCTCTTGATCAGTATGGCTCTATCACAAATTGTTTTCATGGAGTTTACTTTACCCACGATCTTTTATGGAGGTAAATATTTTTACCGGACTGGAAACTTAAATTTCTCATAAGAATAATTAGAAGAAAATTTATTAAAGTGCAGTTGGTACTATTTTATTTGGCATATGTGTTATATATTTGAAAAAATGCTACATCATCATCATCATCATCAACTGCTTACAGCCTGTGGCTGGGCCATTTTAGTAAAATGTCGCCATCTTCCTCTAGCCTTCCACCACTCTCCCTCCTTTAATTGCCCTAATTTTTCTTCTCTCACTTGCACACCTCCTGTTATCTTCTTCTCCCATCCTTTTCTTGGCCTCCCTTGCAGTATTTTTCCTACATACTTCATTTCCAATATTTTCTTTGGCATCCTCTCTTTCTCCATCCTCATTACATTCCCATACCATCTTATTTTTGTTTCCTCTACTATCTCATCCACTCCCTATAGCTACCCCACTCTTTCCCGGATAACTTCATTCCTAAACTTGTTTCTCCTCTTGAGAGCTAACATTAAAAAATGCTACAATGAGCTTTAAAAATATTTTTGATATCAATTTTAACGTGCATAGTAAAAATGGGTAAAAAAAACCCTTCTCGTGACATGTTGGTATCCCTACATCCCTATAAACTTTGCTGAAAAATAGTATTTAAATCCGTGCTAACATCACTGTTCTGTTTAATCAGTCTCAAAGTTAAGGCTGTCTGTATTAGAAGGAGATCATATATTGTGAACGGACTGGAATTAAAAATCAACTTCTCAGCATGCATCCTCATCTGAACCAATGTAATCAGAATGGCGTATCAAACATGCTTGTGTACTCTAAATAAACGTGTGTTTGTGTGTGTGTGGGGAGAATTGAATCATTTGTTAAAGTTAATATGTAGGTTAATTGTTGGTAGTTGACCGAGATTAATCGCTTTCATCATCCTTGTTTGTTAGTTTAATGACCACCAATGGTTTTTTTTTCTGTTTCGAATGTCGTACCATCTAATATTTAATCAAAATTTTTAAAAAAACAAACAGGTAAACAGGAGTATTTATATTGAGGAGATGCGGTGCTCAGACCTCTATAGTTGGAGGAAGAAATGTATCAAGAGCTAAACAAACAGAATAGCATAGTGAACCACTAAGGCAAAGAGTAAAACCGGAACCGGAAGCAGAACCAATAACAGAAATTGGGTTATTTTTAAAGATATTGGAGCTCAAACTCTAAACATAAATTTCCTAAGAACAAGAAATTAAATCTTGAATCGATATATATTTTGGTTCTTAAAGATACTAATTGGTGACTACATTATTTTTTAAAATTGCATTTTATGGTCTTAATCTTTTAACTTAATATTCTTTTGAAATATTCTATTTTTCCTTTTCTCGGGATTATTTTGGTCAAAGTCAGACGACTTCATTTGCAATTTTTTTTTCACCTCAATGTGATCGTTAAAAAAAATTGGGCTCGAGATTTTAATAAATGTCGACGTTTCATGACCCCCCGAAACCAAAAGAGTTATTTTCGCGATGCCGTTTGTTTGTTTGTTTGTTTGTTTGTTTGTAGCTCGGGCTAGAGCCGAAACCATTTTACCGATTGGGTCAAAACTTGGTTTTGAGGTTTTCACAAGGTCCCTCCAAGAGTTTTTGGAATTAGATATCTAACCCTAAATTTAAGAGTACTTTACAAAAGGGTGAAAAGAAAGAGAAAAAAATCGATTTTCTCGAAATTTGCTCTAAAGATTTTGATTGAACTTTATCTATACATTGTTTATTATTATAAATAAGATGGAAACTCTCAATTTCTCATGAAAAACCCATTGAGGGTAATTTACAGTAGGGAAATTTTCCTTTTTTCATCATTGCTCTGCAAATATTTGAGATACAAAATATCTTATAATTGTAAAGTTGTATTACGATTAGAGATACAAATATTTTACTTGAAATATATTTTTATAAATCCAACCATTTATGAGCTATAAACTAATATAAATACTTTTCAATTCAAGTCTTTGAACAATAATTTGATTCTTATGCTTTTTGATGAACAAAGATATATCTCAATTTTTCTGTAACAATAGTCCTTGTTTCTAATGTCATAGAATAAGTAAGTAACATTACATATCATTTCATTTATGATATTTGCTGTAGTGTTTTTACAACAATGTCTAAATCTTGTATTTCCTATCTCAAATCTTACGAATTTTTAGTAAATGTCTTCCCTAAGCTAAAAGCTATTTAAAGTCTGTGCAGTGCACCGTACCATTTATTTTTATAGCTTTGAATCTGTTGTAAATTGTTTTTTTAATGTAGCTTATCTTCTTCTTCTTCTTATTTGCGAATATTATAATGGTATTGTGACTATTAAATAAAAAAAATACCCAGAACTTATTTAAGAACCAAAATGAACTGAAACTTTTAGTTTTCTATAGCCCGAACTAGAACCAGAACCTTAAAATATTTACTGTAATAACCGGGACATGAACAAGAACTGAGGTACCCCTTTTTTTATGGATATTAAAAATAGGGGACATACTAACAATGGAAATAAACAAGAAACAGTAAAAGGACACCTAGAAATATAGATGATTCCTAGTTAAGGGGAGGATTTCCCAAAGAATAGAGATAACATACAGCTCGGGAATATAAATGTAGTTTATTCGAATAATATCAACAAAATATTCATCAGTCAATAGATTGAATATCAATCAACCTACATAACATACCTCCTTAGAATCTCTTCAACCCAGATTCGGTATACACGTGGTCTAACGCGCCACTCTCGTTTTAGACTAGACTGCTGAAGACGGGGAGATTGGGGTTAGATACCGGTTAGGCGCACAGAGGGTGGATTTCTACTCTCCCTTCCTCCACGAAAATGTGTGTGAATTCCTCTGAATTGAGCCTTCCTAATCCCTAGCCCAATAGTGTAATTAGTATTATTTGGGCGTATAACCCAAATGGGTAGTAATACACAGTGCTTGTAAAAAATCTTCGAAATAAAATCTAGCGATCTGTGAACTTGTAAAATACAATAATTTCAATAGGCGATTAATTCCTTATTCAAAATTATCTAATTCTGTCATATTACAAGGAAAGAGCACAATTTATAAGGGGTGAAACATATATATTGGGCATACAGATCGAATTGCGTACTACTTACGAAGCTTAAGTCTATATAATATTACATCAAACAGATACATATCACTTATAAAATACTATAAGAACACTTAATAGAGATAAGCTCACCGCAAAATATAGCTCTTAATCTCCAATGATATGAGTAATTTATATTTTACGTGAAAAGAAGGCGAAGCCCAAATCCTCACCACTACTAAAAGTTCTATCTATATTTAAATATTATGGAACAATCAAAGATCAAGAATATGGTGAACATTCTCCAAGATAAGATTTCTTATCCTAAATAGTAAAGTATTACTACCTAAGGCTTTCATTTATTTTGGGAAATGTCCATCCCAAAATACAAATATTATTTAAAATGGATACGATTATCTGTGCCAGACTGTCGCCACTTAAAATCACCAAGAAATAGATTCAAATAGACCTGTAATGATTATCTATGTCCCAATTTACACTTTACTTATGTGTAGTAGGTAGGACAATACGTTGTGCTTTGAGATTATTATATTAAATTTAAGACATACAGATAGATTTATTGAATCAATTGCCAAGACTTTAACCTAGATAGAATTTAGATAAACAATACAAATATATATTACACCGATGACAAATAATTTAGGTCTTATGTTTTTAAGATTGTAGCACGACAGTACCTCGTTCAATGTTACCACCAAGAGTGCCTTCAAGGCTACTCCGCGTTTATTTATACAAGTCCTGTCCCAGAAGAAGGTGGTAGGAGAGAAAGTAGAGGGGGTCACAGGGGGAATCACGTGGTCAAGAGGGGGTATGGTGTGGTCTTCTCTTACCATTCATGTGGCCGGAAATGACGTCCCAGTCTATCTTTCCTGATGCGCCTGGAAAATACTCGATGTCTGAATAAATAACTGGAAAATTATTTTATTCTTGTCTATTCTGACGTCATAAGCCGTGGCCTGATAGTTGGAACATGGTATCTCGTTCAGGCAGGTCATTTGTCGAATTAGAGTGCGGCTGGTGATGGATATGTGGGGAATAGTTTGAGACTAGGTAAGCTCACAGTTATACTAGTTGTTTCTATAGTTTGTTCTTTAGGCGGGTTATTCTAGTATAAAGTGCTCATGGTCGTTTTAAACATGCTATATATTTAGTAACTCAACCTTGTAGCGTATTAATATGCTACAGAGCAAATACATATTTCGGTTTGACTTCTTCCTCCTTAGGGGCCATCTATAAACCACGTAACGTTGTTAAAAGGGTCAAGGGTGGATCTCAAATGTCTACATGGTGTTACATGAGGAGAGAGAGGATACAACACATTAGGGGCCTACTACATACATAATATCTTACACTGCTCACATTTTAATTTTGAAAATGATAATAGTATTCATATTTTGAAAAGATTTGTATTAAAATGTTTAAATGGATTCTGAATAGTATCGAACCTAAGTCCCTCTTTTAATATCACAAAAGCGTCCTTATAAAATAATCATTACATTAATTCTTAATGTGGAAAGTTACACATGGTAGAAGGGGCAGGGGTCAAGCTAAATTTCTACTTGGTTAAATGAGGATGGAAAGGGGGGAAAAAGTAAGAAAAAAGCGTTACGAGGTAGATGTTCCCTCATTGTCGGGCGTTTATAATTAGGGGAAGAAACGATAGGACCCTAAGATTTGAAGAGGGAAAAGAACTAAGAATTTACTATTAATTACACATTACCGAATGTTTTATATTAAGATGGGAGTGTTGAGGACGTAAGAAAATTTCATAGTTTTTTTGCACTTTTTACATAAAATATATTTTTGGTAAAAAAAAGCAGAAACTTAGAGTTTGATTTTATTAACGTGGCGATATCAACAGTTGTTGAATACCAGTCAAGAGTGTCCAGTAATTTTATGACAAAATTTTATCTTAATTTAAAAAGTTTCTCATCTAATGTCGCTATGCTCATGACATATATTCACAACGGTTGATATCATGTGAAGAAAACTAAACTCTTATATTTCTACTGGAGCAATATTTTATTTATTTTGGCAAAAAAAATATGTTTTGTTATACAAAATTGTAAAAAACACTTTTTTTGTGTGTGTCTCCTACACTCCTACCTTAAAGGAGAGATAATGTTCAGACCCCAAGATATGTGAGTGTTGTTTCATATGTTTTATATGTAGCTTTCTCATAATGCACCGGTTTAGAAAACGGCAGTAATCCCAACATGTAGGTAAAACAGTTAATAGTTTTAGTGCTTCTGTCAAATATTAAAAGGTCAATATTTCACTAAATCAAAGTGTACGAGGGGAAAAGCATCATCAAATAGTTTTTGTTGTTGTTATTGTTGTTGTTGTCAGCCGTAAGGAATTATATTCAGTGTGTTGGGACTGTTGGCTCTCCTTACCATTAGTGGGAGTATATAATTGTAATGGCAATTAGAGGTGTGAAATGGTAGCCAGATTAATGAGCAGTGGTCGGATGACGTCACATCCCGTAGTCCACAGATAGCTACGAACATCCATCGCTGCCCCCTCTTCTCTACCCTTCTCGAACTTTCCTTGACTAAACGCCGCCTGTCCCCGTCTTCCTGATGCAATTTGTCTCCCCTCTCCCCCTCCCCTTTTTTTCTAACTAATGTCCCACGTCCAAACATTTCTAATGTAACGTGATATAAATGGACGACGAACGACCTCTCCGGGACTACGCAGACAACACTTGGAGATGAAAAATAATAAGGGGGTATTAAAAATAAAAAATAAAGTATTGTCAAGTGCTGAAACTTGTGCTGGTATAAGGTTTGATTCCAAGAGAGCATTTGTTTCACTTCATTATTAAACTTAACATAGTTTATCCTGATCTTGGCTCTCTCTTTTTTACCCCACATTTAATTATACTTTTAATCTTGATAAAGTTTTATATAAATTTAATAATATTACTCTTCACCTCTGACAAGACATCTTGTGAATGTGGGGAATGCCAGGCCTCCTCCGTGGTTTGGATTCCACGTTAAACTGTAGGTCCTCCATTTCATCTCAAAATCACCCTACCATTGCACATTAGCGTAAGTGCGTATAACCCGAACGGGTAGTAAGACGCGGTGCTAATATTAATAATAATAATAATAATAATAATAATAATAATATTACCCACATAGGTAGCCACATAATTTAATGCAATGGGCTGTTTATTTGTTAATGTACCCCCAAATATATGTTATCTACTACTTTGCACCCTTAAAGATGTTGGTGCATAATGCAAGCTATACATATTAAATAATCTACATTTAGGAGAAAGAGAGAGATAAATATAATGGTCCTGTTAGATCGCATGTCCTTACGTTCCTGTATCTTGTTGCCAACCCTAAACCTGGTCCTAAATAGCCAGTGTTTTATTTTACGTACCTCCTAAGATATATTCGCGTACCCCCTAGGGTCCGCGTACTCCAAGTTGAAAACCACTGACATAAAGGCAGGTGTCAATCTCGCGTCAATTTTCAGTAGATCGCGATAAGGAAAACTACATCATCATTGGATGTAGTTCTAAACTCGCAAATATATAATTTACATTCAAATAATATTTGAAAATAATCTTGATCGGTCAGAATCCGTAATATTATAATAAAATGAAATATTTTAATACGAAAATATACATTTATGTAATATATCATTTTTCTGGGAGGTTTGGGACAAAATAATTTGAGGAAGAAGAATGGTTCAAGAATTTTTTTAGCATCGTGTCTTACTACCCGTTCGGGCTATACGCTTAAGCTATGTACTAAATTACGATAACGGTTTTAGGGATTAGGAAGGTGATACTTATAGGAGTTATACCCACGTTTGCGTGGAGGGTGAATGGAAAATCCTTTTGGGAAAAACACTATCAGTACAGCCGACCAGGATTCTAACCTCGATCTCCCCATCATCGGCAGACTAGTCTACTGCAAGAACAGAGCGTTAGACCACGTGGACACTGAAGTGGGTGATTTAAAGGAATAAATATTGTATGTATGAACAGAAAACCAAAGAAGTGAAGTATAAAAACAAATAGTGATCGTGGTACCTTTTGATAAGTTTATTAATCGATTGAAAATATTTGCCAACCCCTTATCCTAAGGAGTTGTAATCTAATTTTTTCACCACCTATAAGGACGTCAGGGCTCGAATTATAGCCACGTATACAAAGTTGGTGTTTTATTGATTATTTTCCACTCTCTCTACAAGCAAATTCTCGTACCTTTCCTTTAGATTTCACATTCATCATCTCTACCTCAATATCATAAACTAGACCCTTTCTACTTCCTCCCGCATTATTATTTTCAACACACATATTGAGGAATCATCATAGACTCTACCATAAAATATGAGTGACTATCGACATTTTTATGAGAACTCGCTGATAATGTAGCTTTATATTGGTGAAATAATTTTTAAAATAGGTCCAGTAGTTTTTGAGTTTATCCATTACAAAAACAAACAAAAAAAATCAAATCTTTCCTCTTTATAATATTAGTATAGATATAGATATGCGTGAGTTATCCGAATTAGTAGTAAGATACAAAGAGTGAAATAAAACATTTAAATCCGACTTTAGATTATCAAGTGACCTTTAACAGCGCAGGGTATTTTTTGGGTATACGAAGGGAATTGAATCCTTTATCCTTACATGACATAACAAATTATCTACTGAATGAGCTGAGCGTAAATGGCGATAAGCCGCCTAGGTGGCGCGCTGGTTTCGTGTAGAACCCGACTGTCGAGGACGGGGAGATCGAGGTTCGCTCTGGTGACCTGGGGGTGGACTTTCCTAAAGGGGTTTCCACTCTCCCTACAATCAAATGCGGGTCCCTTTCCTCTATATTAAACCCTCCCAATCGCTAACACATTAACGTAATCAGTATAACCCGAACGGTTAGTAAGATGTGGTGCTAAGTATAAGTATTCAACTGACGGTAAAAAAAAAAGAGAAGACTGTATTTTATTTGACTTCAGAGGCTTGTCAGTTTAGTGGTCGATAGTTTATTCAATTTATTGTATATTTGGACTATTCGATTCAAACTGGTTTATATATATATATATATATATATATATATATATATA
>CABFOW010000601.1:100462-120229 GCA_902141385.1 Timema californicum
TATATATATATATATATATACATATCTATCGTGAGATTAACGACTTGGACCATTTGACCAATGAAGCGGGTTTCCATGGTTAATTTGTGATGTTGTGTTTGAAAGTTTATATAGACCTGCATATGTGTATATATATATATCTGTATGTATATGTATATATATATATATATATATAAACTTTCTAACACAACAACACAAATTGACCATGAAAACCCGCCTCGTTGGTCATATGGTCTAAGTCGTCAATCTCGCGATATATTGGACCGCCAAAGATGAGGAAATCAGGGTTCAAATCCCAGTTGGGTGTGCTTAGGGTGTTATTTCCTACATTTATTTCCCCTATCTCCATACTAATGCTAGTAACTTTCCTCTAAAATATATCCTACTCCTCCTTAACACACTATCGTCATTAGTAAATAAGCCCGAACCCGAATGAATAGTAAGAAACGGTGCAAAAAAATACAAAATAAACACTAACACTTTTTTTTGCCACTTCATCTCACTGCCTGTTCCTGTTGTACACCTATGTACTAATTACCCAAGTGTCGTAGGGATGTGCAAGGTTGAATTTTACCAGGGGTAACTGCATTGATTTAGAAGGAGAGTGGATATTTTTAGGGGGAAAAAACCCTCAATTAAATTGACTGGGATTCAAACCTGGATCTCGCCATCATCGACATTCTTGTCTACCACGAGAGTGACGTCTTAAATCATTATACCACCAAAGAGGCTAGTTTTTTAAATTATTTATTTAAATGATTAATGTTTTAACCTGTAGACTGAAAGAGTGAGAGCCTATTTGATATCACGTGCACCCACATTATCGTGAAGGAAGGGTGTGAAAACCACACTGATCATTCGTGGAAAAACACCCCTGATTCACCTGGCAGAGATTCGAAACTTGACTCCCCAAGGTTGTCAATCGATTTTTTTACATGAGTACAACTCAGGATTTTTAAACAGTAAAACATTGTTTAAAAAAAGTGTTCCACATTTGCTCACCAATTCTTTTCAAAGTATTATTAATTACAGAATCCACATATGCCTCTTATATTTAACGTTTGATGGTATTATTTTCAAGTCACTTATGACTGACTACTAATGATTAGGAACTCCGGTTTGCAATGGATTTTGAACCACTCAAATTTTCACAAATATGTCTTCATTGGAAGTATAGATTTTAATTTTCTTCCCATGGTGATATTGACAGTTTTTAGATATCGTTCAAGGGTGTCCTGAAATTTAATGACAACTTCTTATATACATTTCAAAAGTTTCTCATATTATTCCACTATACTCATGACATATATTCAACAACTGTTGATTATCACCATATGAAGAAAATTAAACTCTATGTTTCTGCTGGATAAATATTTTATTTGTCCTGTCCAAAAAAAGTTTGGCTATAAAAAATGCATAAATACTTAACTTTTCTCGCATTCCTTAAATCCTAACCCTCCCAATGAAGCAAAGAGAACAGAGATATATAAGTAAATACAGAGCCAGTTTCTATCAACTTACTTTTACATACACTCAAATCTAAACATTTGATTGTTGGATAAAAACTGTGAAAATTAAAACCTTAACTCACAATGGCGTAATTTGTGCTTGGTCCAAGCACAAATTACGCTAATTATTTTAAGGATTATAAATATTATATTTTTGGGAAGTGTATCCGTATTGACGTGGGAGGCGAAAGGAAAACCATTTTGGAAACAAACACCCTCAGTACACCCGACCGAGATTCGAACCTCAATCTCCACGTCATCGGCAGTATAATCTACTGCGAGAGTAGCGTTTTAGGCCATGTGGCCAACAAAGTGGGTAGCTTTTATCTGTTAACTTTGAAAATATCTAGACCTTAAGGTAGAGTATGTAGTATCCAATTAGTTTTACTGACTAAAGATTACTTTAGTTTGAAAGACGTGTGTTAGTTCATAATGTGTTCACAAAAAAAAAGTCCACGTAGGATTATCTAATAAAAAAAATGTCTATTTAAACGTCGGAAATGGAGGCACGCCTCTCAAACTATCACACATTTTTCTGACACTCGAACAATGATTGAAGATCTCTGATGTTGTTTTTGTCATCATCGGTTGTCGGGGGAGTGGGGGGTTACGGGTGGATGGATGCCACATCAATGTGCGTGTGTGTGTGTGTGTGTGTGTGTGGACTGAGTGGTCAGCACAGGTCCAGCGGGGGAATGTGGGAATAAAAAAAAGTTTGAATAAAAAAATAGATAATAAAAAAGGAGACAACAAGTTGGTTCCGTGCTGAAGATGAGCTGTTTATACAGAAATGTTGTCGAGACGTGTTGGGTATCCGTTAAGCTGTCCTTACAGAGAAATAAGAAGTAGGAGAGAAAGAGGTTGAGATTGGGGGGGAGGTGTAAGAAGAAGAAAAGCAACCAAATAAATAATAGACAATTTAAAAAAAAGCATTGTCTAAAATATAATTACAAACAAAACCAAATGACGCAAATACTGAATCCAGAACGATGTAATTTTGAAATCACCATATACCTACCGACCTAGTGGTACAATCAGAACCTCTGGCTGTTGACCTAGAGGTCCTGGGGTCTATTCTCGGCTGGTAGCAGGGGATTTTTCTTGAAAGGGCAATAATTCCCATAATCACCAGAGTTTTGTTAATTAGTCCAAAGTTATTTTAAGATCTTCAATGGCTCTACCCGCTCATATTTACTATTATTATTATTATTATTATTATTATTATTAGCAGCGCATCTTACTACCCGTTCGGGTTATACGCGCTCACGCTAATGTGTAATGGTAGGGTGATTGTGAGATGAAATGGAGGACCTAGCGTTTAACGTGGGATCCGAACCACGGTGGAGCCCAGGCATTCCTCACATTCACAAGTTGTGAATAATACCATATTTACTATCACCCTTATCTCATCTCATAAGGACATGCGAAAGCAATGCCATAGAAAAAAAAAGTATGAATAGTACGTTCACACGTCCCCTGTGACCCAGTACATTTGTACTGGCTAATCTTTCTGTAAACTAAGCTACCGATTGATACAGCCCACACGCACCATTATTATTATTATTATTATTATTATTATTATTATTATGTCTGCTTGTCTTTCCATCTCTGTCTGTATACACCTGGAGCAACAAACAAAACCGTTTAGTGAATTTTCTAAAAACTTTATAATTATATGGTATACCTTGAGGATAGAGCGTGATTTTAACTCTAACCGTAAAATTTAAACGATTGATTTTTACTAAAATAGCTTAAAACAAATTTGTTTAAAATAAATATACATGAAATGTTTTACTATATACTGTATATATATATCACTGTGTTACTTGTTTTTCGAAGAAAATATCATTTTAGAATGGACTATTGACTCATTTTTGAAAATTCGAAATTGTTTTAAATTGTTTTAACATATATTTTTTAATGTACAACTGAATAGTGTTTGAGGTGATTTTTTTCTGTGAAATCATGATTTTGATAATATTTTTAAAATTAAGCCTATTTAAGACAGACAGACATTTTATGAAATTTGTGCATCTCTACAGCTCAAATAATTTGTATAGGGAAATATCAATCACCTTTACATGACATCAGGATCTCTATCTTATAGTGACCATAGTTCACTTCAGTGGCCACATGGTCTAAGGGATTACTCTCACAATAGACTACTGCCAATGACGGGAATATCGTGGTTTATTCAGGGTCGGGTGTACTAGAGGTGTTATTCTCTAAATGTTTTCCCAATATCTCTAAAAGCATATTCGGGTACACTTCCTCTAAATCCAACCTTCATCATCCTTAACTCGTTAGCGTAATTAGTATATAAGCGTATAGCCTGTACAGGTAGTAAGACTGCTAAGAAAAAGCTACCATACATTCCATGGGCACCCGCAATAACGGGCAAGGGGGGGGGGGCACTTTCTCCCTCTCCCTTCCCCCCGGAATTATGTTTTCTTTGACAGGAAAAATTGTTAACATTTTAAAATCTTCTAGTTTTCCTTACAATTCTTTTCTTCCAGCATTTAACAACTATCAGATTTACAAGCTTGTTATATAGGTGTGTGTGGAGGGGGGAAAGGGGGGGAGTGGAGGAATATATTTTGACTCCCTTGAAAAAAAAATTCTGCGGGTGCCCCTGATACATTCACATAGCAGCGTATTTAATTAATCTAAGGTAGCTCTCTGTGAACTAGTGCTGCACGTTAGACTAGGGCTGTATGCAAGAACTTGACTCGGTGAATGACCGTGGACACTAGCGGGGGTTTGCTTACGTCATCATAGGTTAAAAGGGGGAGTGATAGTGTATTCGGGACCACACTATCGGTCCACTAAGCATTCACTACACTCTCTTGCATACCGCCCCTACTTTCCAGCGGCTGACCTTCACCAGTCATAAGTCGTAAACTGATGAAAACCGTCGCGAGATTTGAGAAAAAAGGATCTGCGCAGGTGTTTTTTAACCTGTGGTGACGACGCTATATTGTAGCAACGATACAACGTATCTATCGATTTCCAAAGCTGTCATTTTAAAGTTATTTGTTTGTTTTTGGCTATGGATTACCCAACGCATGATTATAGTTAATTGACGTATCCGATAAAACGTCAGTCAAATGAAACAGATTACTTCGATTTAAAAACACATTACAAAAATTGAAAAGCAGTGACCCACTTTGGGGGTCGAATTGACTAAGGCGCCGTTCATCGCAATATGCAATGGCAGGGAGATCGGGGTTTGAATACTAGTTGGGGGGATATGAAGGTGATTTTAATAAATTGTTTATCTTTCTCTCGCCTCGCAAATTTGGGAACACTTACTGAAAATTTAGCCTTCATCGTCCTTGGCACATTAGTATCAATTAGTACATACGTTTATTATCCGATCAGTTAATAAGACGCGATACTATACATAAAATCAACTAAGGGAGGGAAGAGGGGAGTACAAGTTGACTAAATTATAAATAAAATACCATCTCCCTAAGAAATAATCTTAGCAGAGACAGCTGTATTAATGTTTATGAAATATTTTAAAAATTAGCACCATTTGTTTAACATACAATGCTCAGTTAACAGACTTTTACAATCGTTTTTAAATTAAAGGTAAGGAAATAAACATTTTCAAAATAACGAATAAAACATTCGAATACAATTAAACGATTAATTTTATTAATTAAAATACACATTAGAATAAAATAACAAACCATATCATGGTAGCTTTCTTAATTTTTTGACATGTATTGGGGCCGCAAAAACCTTGCACTCAGTTCACGTTCCCTACATGGAAATAGCTAATATTATTTTGATCATAAATTTGTCGTATTGCACCAATAATAAATAAATAAAATTGATGTTTAAAAATTAAACAATAACTTTATATTGTGATGGAATTTTCAATGCCCTAGCTGAGATAAAAATTCTCCTTTTCATTATAGATTAGACTTGTGAAAACCTACCGAAATTAAGGTCTCTTTGCCGAACACAAAGGAAGCAGAAAATTTAACTGGATGAGCAGGTAATCGAGTCTCAAACATGTGTACCTAAATACGAGGACAAAATGGTATTATGAAAATTCAAAGGACATCAAATGTTGTTCTACTTAAACATCAACACTTTTAAATCATAACATGGTTGGAAGCACAGCCTAGAAGAGCCGTGGACAAGATATTTTTATATTTATCCACAGGTGTGTCGAACTAAAAGTAAAAATTCACCACACCATGTAAAAATTGAAAAATTAGATCTCACAATTGGATATTTAAAACAACATACACTGTTTGAACAAGTTTATTCAAAATATGTCAGCTTTGACTACCCAGAAGCATTTGATGAAAATTGTACAGATGGAAAATGTAAGACAATTTAATATGAATTTTACAATCCTTATATCTGACAAGTTTCAGAAACACCGGATGAATATTCGAACTCAATGAACTTGCGGGGAGCTTCCAATGATATTCAGAAAATATTGAGCTACAACCAACACACGCTGTCAGGAAAAAGTTTATTTTACTGTGATAACTGGCAAAAATTTGCCATCCAAGGTCTAGATGATACAAACATATCTCATTAGGTTGATGTGGTTTTAAGCTTTCATATTGCTATCGTGTCATGTTGTTACATTATTGATATGAACGTCAGTTTGGACTTAAATTCGTCAGTTCTACTAATAAAAATACCAAGAGGGCGTTCATCTTATGAAACAATTATCTTAATGGATATATGAAACTAAAAGACTTGAAAATTATGTAAACAAGCTCTACTGGAGGTGTTGAAAGTAAAAATTCGTTTAGTACTTAATACATGTATTAAAGTAATTGGAACATAATTGAATACATTTTTGTTCTAAAGTACATATGAATTATTAATTCATCTAATACCACTTTGCTCTTGACATATATTTAAAAATGTTGATATTATTATGTGAAGAAAACTAAACTCTTTTTCTAATGGAGCAATTTATTTATTTTATTTTGGCAAAATATGTTTTACAATAACAACTTCAACAATATTGACCTTTACTCTTGTTATTTACATTCACACCTTAACACATCAGTGAGAAACTTCTGCCTTTCAGGCTAAATGGGGTGAATATTTTTTCTAAAATTTTAATTTTTTTCGTCCCAACCCAATAGAGTAGCTAGATATCCCCCAGGTTTGTGAAATTCGTAGAGCATAAAATATTTCGTCACTTGTTCTATCTCAATATTCAAAATAACCTAACCCGATATTCCCGATATTCAGCTGTCTTAAGTGCTATAACGAAATGTGGCTTTAGAGAAGCCCTTTTCAAGAGGTAATCAGTTATATAAAGCCAGAGAAT
Organism: Timema californicum; assembly: GCA_902141385.1. Classification (NCBI taxonomy): domain Eukaryota; kingdom Metazoa; phylum Arthropoda; class Insecta; order Phasmatodea; family Timematidae; genus Timema; species Timema californicum. Next base: position 107,285 of record CABFOW010000601.1, read on the forward strand.
CAAGAATAGAAAAATTCCCCCATTATAACTGTCAACTGACAAATAAATAAAATCTCCTCTCACTCGAAAATTGAGCTGTACATTTTATGACTTTTAGGCTATTTAAATTTAAAAGGCTAACAACTCAACACAGTTTATGAGGTGGCTGGGAGGGGAGATGAGCCCCCTCTACTACTATCTCTTTCTCTCTCCCTCTCTCTGGGTTATTCAAGTATTTTGATATGGGAGTCATCCTGGGCCGAGTTAAGACGAGGTGGATTGTGGTCAGGTTGAATGACCCAAACTGTTGTTCCACGTATATCTTACCTGGTAACTAAGTGGTTGAGTAGTCTTGGCAGATGATACCTGGACCCTGTTGAAAGTAGAGGGGGTAAAGGGGAGATAGGAGCGAGTTTATAACCTGCCAACTAATATTAAACCACTTTGTTACAGTACGGCGAAGGGGTAGACCGGGGGAGTGGAAAGGGGAAATAATCATATAATATGTGAACCTTCTAGAAGTTTCTTTTTTCGGAGAACTATATGGTCATTTCATAGAACAGGTAATTTATTAATGTTAACTTTTTTTTTCATGTCAACATAATTGATAGAACAATAAAGACTCACTTCGGTGGCCGCATAGTCTAACGCGCTAGTCTCGTGTTAGGCTAGACCACCAGATTTAGATTCGAATCTCTTTTGGGTAGATTGAGGGTGGTTTTTCCCTAATGTTTTTGGACTCTCCCTTCAAGAAAATGTGGATACACGTCCTCTAAATATAACCTACCTAATGCCTAAAACTATTAGCAGAATTAGTAGGCTACCTAAGAGTATAATCCGAAGGGGGTAAGACACGGTGCTAAGAAAAACATAATTGATAGAACTATAAAGACGTTTCTACAAACAATGAAGGATTAATAAACGATTTATCAACGTTTAAATTCACTTCACTTATCTTGGGATATAGATTGTTTATTTATCATCATATTCGTAAAGTTTGTAAAACCAGAAATAAATCATATTATTTAAAATGGTCTAAAGTGTATTTATTTATACTACTTTACATTTATATTATTATATATCACATCATTGTGGTTTGATATCCTTTAACTAGTACACATACACACACACACGCTTATCTATGTATATATATATATATATATATATATATATATATATATATATATATCAACCTTTAAGCTAGTAATCAAGGTGGAAATGTAGGGCACGCAAGAAAAGGGAAGTTTTTTCAGAGTTTTTATACCAAAATATTGTTCCAGTAGAATTATAGAGTTTAATTTTCTTCTCATGGTGATATCAACAGTTGTTGAATATCTGTCATGAGCATTGCGACATTATATGAGAAACTTTTTAAACAAAGAGAAAAAGTTGTAACTAAATTTCAGGTTATCCTTGACAGATAGTCTAGAACCCTTAATATCATTACGCGAAGAAATGTAAACTCTATATTTCTATTGGAGAAATATTTGATTTATTTTGACAAGAAAAAAGTTTTTATATAAAAACTGCAAAAATACTGGCTTTTTCACGCGTTCTCTACACTCCCACCTTGGAAAGTACTCATATATTTATCCACGTTGGTGGATACGCGGACTTATATTCAAGCTTTCCTTGCCTGGTTTGTTGGAAAAGAGGTGGGGGGAAGGGGGGCGGGAGTAGTCAGGGCTAGAAATTGGGTTGTGTGTACTGAGGGTGGTTTTCTCTTAATGATTTATTACTACCCTTCACGTAAATGTGGGTACATTTACTATTAATTATTATTTACTCATAACTACCTCATTTATTTTATGAAAATTTGAATAACCTGAACCCATGTTTGGAAAATTAAGTAAATATAATAAATCAAAGAAAGATTTATCTTTATTTTCTATTAGAGATTAGTCAGACCCTAATATTTCTAAAATCTGAATTTCGAACCCAAATATATATATTGAACCTCTAATTCGAATTTGAATCATTTGAATTTTTAAAATGCACAATTTTGATTAAAATGATAGTACTTCAATTTTTTGTAATGTTTAATGTTTGGTGTCAATGACAAATGATATTTTGTTTATCGTGTTTATTATGTCATAAACAAAATATAACAATTTTTAGTGAGTTAATATTAAAATTTCGTGATCTTGTCGCTTTCCCAACCACACAAGTCTATATAATTCCTTTAACCAATTGCTTAAAATTCAAACAATTCAACGTCTTTATAATCATGTTTGAGATAATTTTTTGAGATGGTTGCGAATCTCGAATCTCTAGAATATCAGAGGATTCTAGGGATTCGATAAATTGAGGATTCAAGCGTCCCAACTCTATTTTTTCATACTTAATACTTTAATATTCAAAAAGTTGTTAGTAAAAAAATTAATAAAACCTTCTAAATAATTATTTTTTCCTTTTATTAGCTTATTTTTCTTCGCGTCTTACAGCCCGTTTGTGCTATACAACTTCACCAATTAACTATGGATGAATAAGGCATAATTTAGAGAAGATGTGCCCAAATTCGTTGGAAGCAGAGTATAAACCCTATTTTTTAAAAGCAGCCTTGCTACACCTTTCTGGGATTAAAACACCCGACCTCACCATCAAAGGCAAGCCAGAATATATGAACATGATATTTATACTAGGTGCCCCCGTTCCCCTTTGTCCAGGGCTTTTAAAATCTTCATATATGATAATAATTACGTTTCAAAATGCAATACTATTTTTATTAAAAGTCTACAATCACAACACATGTTCTTAATCTCTTCGCACATTAGATGAAACGAGGTATAGTCATTTTTTTAATGGAGAAGGGGGGTAGCGGAGGAAGTCAATCATGTCAAAAGGTTATCCATAGTAAAACACCGTGCGAAATTAAGTCTCGATTTGCGGTAGATCTGAAAATGTGTGAATGTAAAGGAGGGGGTCAAATTTGTATGACCAAGTAAAGCACCCAAAAGAAGAAAAAAATAATCGGAGTAATGTCTTAGTTTAAAAAAATAGTTTTATCACTCCTTTCTTTCAAGAATATAAAAGGCTCAAATGGGTGTCAAAGTGTAAGTTAGAACTGAGTAAATTGTTCACCAATTATAATAAAAATAATATTTAGCACCGCGTCTTACTACCCGTTCGGTTTAAACGCTTTAAGTACTTATTACTCTAATGGTTTAGGAATTGGGAAGCTTGAATTAGAGGAAGTGAACCCGCATTTACGTGGAGGGAGAGTGGAAAACCATTTAGGAAAAACCACCCCCAGTTCACCCGAACCGAGATTCGAACCTCGATCTCCCCGCCCTCAGCAGTCGAGCAGCTCAACACGACTAGCGCATTAGCCAACTACGCCACCGAGGTGGGTTTCACCAATTAAATAATTATTAGAGTATACTTCACAGCTCTAATTAGTGTTATTAACTATCCTATCACTGGATTTTTTATATAGGCTATATTTTATCATCATAGAAAGTAACAAAATAATTAATTGTTTAAAATGTTGCTACGTCTCTCAGGTTTTTCAAAGTTATTCCATTGAGCTAAAATTATTATCATTTAAAGTAAAGATTTTATCATTTTTATATTATGGTCAGAACACCAAATATTAAGACGGTTTAGAACATTATTTTTGCAGCTGTTCTACGCCAGACTTTTCATTGCCTGGGAATACGCCTACTGAGAGTTGTTTGGCATGTAAGGAGCTTAAACTCTGTTCAACTAGCCCGACTCGTATATCTTCGGTTAATCTCGGCTTCCTCTTAGTCGCAGCTTCGGTCCTTTACGAGAAACTAGACAGAGAGAGAGAAAACTACCTTGAGCTAGCCTCTTAAGATGGCTACGTGTTGGTTACGCCCTCGTAAATATAACCGTGTGTTTGCACCAACTGTATATTCAAATAATTCTTATTGTTCTAAGGAAGGTAAATGTTTGTATTTATAAAACTTGTTTGTGTTATTGTCTTTCAAAAACATTACATTTTTGTTTGATTTTTTCCCGCCAGCAGAAGATATATCAGGTCAATGACTAACCTAACCTAATCTAGCATACCAACATTCCTTCATACTAGTAGGTCTGAAAGAGTACCAATCAATAAATAAATGTTATAATTTTACGTCCTCTTAATGATTTACAGTTGCTAGTATTAAGGCTTTGGCTCGCCGACGGTCGCGAGCATTTACAGTTTATCTTAGGTGGGCACAAACTCCCTTGTTTTTTGAAAGGGTGCTACCAACATGCGTGAACGTGACCTGGTGGTCTAGGGGTAAGGTGTCAGACTTCTGTGCTGGCGGCCGGGGTTCAATCCTTGGTCCCGGCACAGATTTATCTGATTGCCTAACCCTTCCTTCACCTCTAACAAGACATCTTGTTAATGTGGGGAAAGCCAGGCCTCCACCGTGGTTCGGATTCCACGTTAAACTGTAGGTCCTCCATTTCATCTCACAATCACCCTACCATTACACATTAGCGTAAGTGCGTATAACCCGAACGGGTAGTAAGACGCGGTGCTAATAATAATAATAATAATAATAATAATAATAATAATAATAATATAATAATAATAATAATAATAACATGCGTGAAAACAACACATTCCCCTTAATATTCCCCTGACCCATCAAACTGACCATTCACACCACATACACACTAATCAGCAATTAAGCTTTAAGGTTAAATGCATTTTCAACCACCAGACCATAAACGGCAATAAATGTCTCAAATAAACGTTGAAACATATATCTTGTATTTCCCCCCTTTCTCCTCACCCTGGAACCTAGAAAGCCTAGGCTATCATCACCCTATATCTACCTATCGAGAGCTCTGAATCACTGATATTGTGCTTAATACAATTCCACTTTTATTCCTTAACCTGGATTCGAAACTTGAACTTCCCCGAATCAATCAAATCCAGTTCCACTTCGGTGGTGGCATGGTCTAACACGCCACTCTCGCAGTAGACTAGACCGACGATGATGTGGGAGATCAAGATTCGAATCTTGGTCGTGTGTATCGAGTGTGGTTTTTCCAAAATGTTTTTCCACTATCCCTCCTTACAAATGCTGTTACATTTCTTATAAAGATTAACTTCCTAATCCCTAAAACCACTAGTGTGATTATTACATAAGTGTAGAACCAAACGAGAAGTAAGACATGGTGTTAAAAAAATCTAATCTAGGACCCTTTCCTGGGCACACCAATGCTCTACCACTGAGATATCTAAGATTCATCCCACACTTAGGGTCATTTTTCACCCTATCTTAAGAAAGAACCTTGTGACTTATCTTTCTCCATCCATTAAAATTTGTTTTTAACAAGTTGTATGACTTATTCTGTATTTGTTTGTAACAAACAAACAAAATCATATTATTTTATTTTTCATACTGTATCATAGACTACTGTATATACCTGTGTTATTTCCACCAATCATCATGTCTACATTTTTACATCATTAACTGTCGTAAATCTCCAGAATTACGAGTTATCCACAGTTTTGATTATCCGGATTAGACTTTAGCCCATCAAATTCGGATGTACTAGTATTTAGTGGCTGTTAATTACACCACCTACAGACTGACCTAGAGTCCAAGAGCCAAGATATTTACTGGCTGCAAAGCAGGATAATACTGTAGAAACACAGTAAATGTCTTCGTCAAAATCAGCCGAAATCGAACGAGACTCAACTAAATTATGAGTCCAGACGTCAAAACACTCAACAGGGAGTGGGCAGTTTTATTGGATCCCTGTTTAAAAGTTGTGAGACTCTACAAGAGAGGGGAGATAACGATAGTGAGGGAAGTTAGTAGCCCCACGAGGGAAGATCGTTGCCCAGTGAGGGAAGACAATAGCCCAGCGAGGAAAGACAGCCCGGCGAGGAAAGACAGCTAAGTGAGGGAATACAGTAGCCCCAAGAGGGAAACAGTAGTCTGCGAGGAAATACAGTAGCCCGGTGAAGAAAGACAGTAGCCCGGTGAGGAAAGACAGTAGCCCGGTGAGGAAAGACAGTAGCCCCACGAGGAAATACAGACCGTAGCCCCACGATGGAATACAGACCATAGCCCTGTGAGGAAATACATTAGATCTGTGAGGAAAAACAGTATTCCCATGGGGAAAGACCGTAGCCCCGCGATGGAATACAGTAGCCCTGCGAGGAAAGACATTAGTCCTTTGAAGAAAGACAGAATAACCACGAGGAAAGACAGCCCTGCAAGAAAAGACAGTTGTGGAGTGAGTATAACACTAGACCCGCGTGGTACATTCCAAAAAAATGTAATGTGGATGGATGATAACATTGTGGTGTGCGCTTAAATTCAGGACAGAGCCCACTCCGGTCATTGACACCAGCAAGAGAAAAAACATTTTAATGCACAGGGAGATACTAGTTAATACACAAGAAATCACTGATAATATTAACATTTAAATGCAATAATTTATTTTGAATGAAAAAATACACCACAATAAAATAAATAATAAAATGATTTAAAAAAAACTATTGGTGTGACCTTTTTGCAGGGATCAACTCAATTGTTGTGTTGGTCATCATGTGAAAACCGGTCCACGTTCTAAGCATGCGCTACGCATAACAATGCGCCTAATGGCTCAGGGTGTAATGAAGTGTTGGGAAGGTGGTTGGTGGGGGGAGGGGGGGATAGGTGAATAAAGGTCCTAGACCACTCTTTCCCCTCCGGATTCTAGCTTAGTGCTTGGTTGTGTTTATGAGGGGGGTGGGGAGGTGTAGGGGGGTTCCTTTACACAATTTGTGCCCATCCAGAATGATTTATTTTAAAGCGACGGGGAAGGAAAATAAGTAAAGTGCCTCATTTTATCAATTTTTTAAGATATGTAATGTCCTATTTTCGCATACACGTTAGTTGCCGTTATTATAATGTTAGTTTTCACCATTCACTTTGGATAGTCTATATTTTGTTGTTTTACGGTTCGTGGTTCATTCCCCGTGTACGGCAACATATTTGTAATATTATTTCACACGTCGTGGGTACCATCCTATCGTTCTTGTTCACTATTATTATTATTATTATTATTATTAGCACTGCGTCTTACTACCCGTTCGGGTTGTACGCACTTACGCTAATGTATAATGGTAGGGTGATTGTGAGATGAAATGAAGGACCTACAGTTTAACGTGGGATCCGAACCACGGTGGAGGCCTGACATTCCCCACATTCACAAGATGTCTTGTCGTCAGAGGTGAAGGAAGGGTTTGGTGATCTGATAAATCTTTGCCGCGACCGAGGATTGAACCCCGGCCACCAGCACAGAAGTCTGACACCTTACCCCTAGACCACCAGGTCACTTTGTTCACTATTCACGCAGGGATAATCCGTTAAGGAAATCTCTTACCAGTTTATAATTGAAATCACTTATGTCAATTTTAATTAAGTGTTTATTCAGTGTTATTGCTCTACTGAATAAGATGAATATGCTAGCCGTTATCACACACGCTGCTATTCCTTTTCTTAGGGAAATGAGATGATTAAAATGTGATTAATAAAGATATATATATATATATATATATAGTCTCGATGAACGCAGGTCCTAACTACTCGGTGACTATTGCATGATCTCCACCTTCCATCAGGGTTGTTGATGAAGACTTTGTTTCTAGATCATTCGAATAACATGATGCAATCATCCCTTGTCTCTCTCCTCTTGTCCTTGGAGAATATTTTTCCTGGTTGGTCGATAGAGAAAGACAGAAGAACGTTTGCACAATGTAGATATATACTGTGAAATATCAGTGTAAATTAAATACATTTTGAATAATATTACTTGTTATTAAATCTGATTATCTCCATTAATTAATCGAAAGGGATATGTAAAATATAAAGGTTAAAGAGATAAAAAAAACTTGTTTTTGTCAAAATAAATATAATATTCAAATAATTTCAGTTTGTTAAAAAATGACACCTGGACATGTAAATCAAACCCGGGAGCTTTTACTTAGCGCAACAATGCTCTAACACTGAGCTAGCCAGGATTCGACTAGTACTCAAGGTTCATTTCTCACTAATAGCTTAAGGCAGAGTCTGTGATGGATGTGCGGAAATCATAGGCACAACCTTAAAATATGAGTGAGGAATGAGCTTGAGTATGGGGCAAATACTGGCTAGCTCAGTGGTAGAGGATTGGTGCACTAAGTCAAGAAGTTCCTGGTTCGATTCCCGTGTTCGAATTCAATTTCAAAACTAATTTAATTCAGTTTAAATGTGGTCTAATCCGTATGGATATTCCTGTAATTACAATGAGTGTAATTATTATGTGGATCTTAATTGATATACAATATTTATTTATTATATAGTCATGAGTTTATTTTAATTTTCTACGAAAAGTTATTTCTAAAAATTCTTGAAATATTTTTATGTAAATCATGTAATTTGACCATAAACTTTGTGAATAAAGATTAAAGTCCTGATAAAACTACCCAATGGCTATGAAAAATATTCAGGAATTGTTGAAATTACTGTGGGTGGGAAATTAAATTATGCTTATTGTATTCACCGAATAAATATAGTGTTTATTTAGGCCACGACATTTTTATAAATTATAAAAACTGACACAATATAGACCCTGACTTACGTTCTCTTCTATCTCGCCTTAAAAGGAGTTAACCGCTAAGCAAAGGTGTCCTGGTTCGATTCCAAGAAATGTGTTAAGAAATGTATTTATAGGATCACTTCTTTGCTGAAACTACAGGTGTTTATTGCTAGGTGAACAATGTTAGATTAAGATAACCCATATGTTAGATTAAGATAACCCATAAGCTATATTTCCAAAATATCGCTTCATATTTAAATATTAAAAATTTAAATGTCAAATATATAAATATTCACATATATAAACTATTGGTTCATTGCAACGAAGGCTGCAGATTATTGCACTAAAATGTATTCTAAGCATTTTATTGGGAAAAGTTATATATAATAAGGCCTTACTTTACTTTATAGTTAAAAGTTTACACGTCAAAGACTTTGAACATGAATTATTTCACATCCTGATGACAAAGTTAAAATGACCCCTCTCCTAGATCTCTATCTATTCGCTGCACCAAACCACTCATGAACTGAGCTGTTAATATTTTATTTAACCAATATACAGATAAACATTAATCGTGGTTTCCATGGTGATGTAAACAAATAGTGATTGTAGAGATGAACTCCTACCCACACTGAAGGAAAAGATGGAACATTTGCTAGAAAAATGGGGTTTAAGTTTAAGGATACTATTTTTGGCAATATCCTTGATCCCAAACCTTTAAAATGAATGCTCTCAGGTCAAATCAATCAAACATTTTTTTCGGAACTTCAAATAACAGAAGTGGACTTGTCAAATGATATAAATAAAATACATAGAGAGAGAAACAGACTGGGGAAATTTGAGAGTAAGTGTGTGAGTGTGATAGTGAGTATGAGAAATTAAGGGTGAAAAAGTGAGGGTGAAAGAGGGAGTCTGAAAGAGTGAGTGGGAAAGAGTGAGTGGGAAAGAGTGAGAATGAGCGAGTGAGTGTTAGTGGGAGAGTTTGAGAAAGAGTGGGAAATAGAGAGTGTTTGTGTATGAGAAAGAAAATGAGAGATTATTTGATGATATGTGTGTGAGATAGAGAGAATGTAAGAGTAAAAGTGCTAGTGTGTGTGTGAGAGAGAGTTTGTGTGAAAGGGAGTGTTTGTATGTGTGATAAAAAGTGTTTATGAGAGAGAGTGAGAAAAAGAATCAGTGTGAGAGGATGTATGAGAAAGAGTGTTAAATAAAATGTGTGTGTAAGAGAGAGAAAAATAAAGAGCGAGAGTGTGTGTCTAGATATATGAGGAACACAAAACATTACTTTAAAATACTATTCACTCAAAATCAAGTGGTAACGTAGACACATAATTGAACCTAATTTGTATTGAAATATTATTTGATAAAATAAATACCAAAATTCTATATTATAATACAGATACAACACATAAAACATTACTTTGAAATATAATCAACATTTACTCATAACTAAGTGTTAGCTAGAAAACATAACTGCACTTATAGGTAGTGTGTTACTATTTGAAAAAATGAACACCAAATCCCACAAACAATTAAAATGGATATCTTAACCTGTCTTAAGATCGTTTAATCAATTTTTAAAATAATGATACAATTAATTATGTTTCAATATGTTTTGATATGTATCTTTTTTAACTTAAGATTCATGCTCAAAACTAAACGCGAGAAAGTATTTTCACGAAATTGAATATTTAAGGAAGTGAATGTGAGAAAAGGCCGATGTTTTTTAAAGTTTTTATGGCAAAACTTTTTTGGCCAAAATAAATAAAATAGTGCTCCAATAGAAAAATAAAGTGTAATTTTCTTAACATATTGATATCAACAGTTCCTGAAAATTTGCCATGAGCATGGTGGCATTATCTAACAAACTTTTTAAATGAAGAGAAAAACTATTCATTAAACTCCAAAATATCATTGACAGACAGGAAACTTTGAGGTTATCATGTGAATAAAATAAAATTATAAGTTTGTATGGGAGTAATATTTTATTTATTTTGGCAAAGAAGAAAAAGGTTTTGCCATAAAAACTGCAAAAACACTGGCTTTGCCTCGCGTTCCCTCCAACCCCAACTTAACGATTTAAATTGCGAATTATAGTCAATATTGTTGATTTAAATGTGAATTAACAATAACATTCTAATAAACGTAATTCTTTCCCAGTCTAGGAATTTAATTCCCGCAATTAAGTAATATTTGTAAAATATTTTGTTTAGACCAGCTATTATAAAGTCCATTTTGTAATCAGAAGTATATATTAAAAACTAAAGAAGAATTAAATGTATCATTGCAAATTAAACTATACATTTCTAACCCATTAGCCTTGATTTATTTAATACATACAAATTTTTACTAAAAATGTCTACTATTTGTTGCACTGAACCAATTAAGTAAGAATAGCGTGATTATTTTTAACCAAGAAAATAAATATTTTATTTGCAGGTATAAAACCGTGCTCAAATCAGGGTTTTCATGTTGAGGTAAAAATAATTTGTAAAAGCTGAAAATTCACTAGGAAAACACTTTTTTTTTGTGACATTGTGAACCACTAACCTTAAAAATTAGTGGTCTTTTATCAAAATTAGTTCATACATTTTCTTGTAGTTTCAATTACCGGAAAAAGGCTTATCAAATTATACAGAAGAGCAGAAACAAATATTTAAAGACAAAGAATAAGGATACAATAATAATGTAAATATTTTTTATAAAAATTCAACTTAATATTATTAGTTCATTTGATATATATATATATAATTGCCGTAATTTTTCTATTTGCTGTAACATATTTTACTTACAGACATAAACTCCTGCACAAATCAGGTTTCCCATGGTGTTGTAAACAAAGAATAAAAAGCTAAAAACTATCTTGGAAAATCTAATTTTTGTTGGAAACTATTTTTCCCCGACATCCTGGACCCCTAATTTAAAAAATTAGAGTTCATCTGTTGAAATCTGTTGCTCTAGTTCCAAATAATTTAAATTACCAGAAACACTCTTATCAAATTATATATAAGCTTTATCTATGTAATTTGACTCAAAAGCCTGTTCATTTCTGAAAAAAAAAAAGTTTAATAGAAACGATTTAAGTTCACATTTGAATTCCAAGTTATGTTGTTGTTCAATGTATTATCAGTGTTCTGGATACTTCACAAGATTTGAAAAAAACATTATTTTTTAAAAATAACAGCTGTAAGAGTAAAAATCGTTATTGAGAGTTTTGTGAACATTAAAAAACAACTACATTAGTGATACATTTTTAACCCTTACGACAATCAAACTGAAGTCCCCTAGCTCACCACCAGTCATTCTATGATGAAACAGTTGAATCCAATGAAAATAAGACCATTCAATTAAATTAGCAATACAGCTAAATTAATTAAATTATAGCACAGTTTACACAAGCTTATATGATCATTATCAATACAATTTAAAATTAGTAATATTGATTTCAATATAATTACATTTTGTTTTGAAATTTAACGGATATTAATATTTTTAGTGACCGACCTTGTGAATACATTTTAAATAGTGCAATATATTTAATTACAAAATACCAATGACGCATAAACCTATTAGCATATTTATTTCTGAATTTCCACTAAGAAAATTGAGCACGTCTTGGAAATAATTTTCAACATTTATTTGAAATGTAGCATACATTTGAAAGTTAGAAACTACCTGAACCATAAATCAACACGCTGGGAATAGTAACTATATTTAAAAAGATATTTATTCTTCTTTTAAATAGTAATTTCTATACTTGAAACACAGGTGGGGGATACCTACTTCAGTACACAAATAAAATAGCATAATCACCATCTAAATCATAATCTTAATTTTAAACGTAAATGTGACTTTCAAAAACCTTATTGTGTGTTATTTGTTAGTTAAATATATTCATAAAGTCAGTGGGAGATTTTAATATAAACATATTTTTATTTTACTCTATTACAAGAATTGATATCATGCTGTGAATGCTTTAGAAAAACACTTTGAAACAAATCCTTTGCTCAATGTCGTTATTTACATGCACATGACATGTTTTATTTAACATAGTTTGAAGGGGAACAATATATTTAGTTAAATTACTTTATTATCATCCCTCATATGTCTTATTTATATTATATGAACGTTTATATTTGGATGATCCAACAATTCATGGCGAAACAAATAAAATATTTTGTTTAGCTTCCAATGATACGGCCACACGTTTGTATGAAGGTATATACAGTAGCCCCGTGGCTTTTTTGGTGCTGACTGACAGCTTTGAAAAGTTACCAGATCAAATTATGTATCCCTACGCCGATCCAAATGATCTGCAAAAACATGTGTTTAGCAGCTGTCACTTATGACAGTCAAAATGTAGGTATATACCTAAATGTTGACTGTCAGAAGTCAGCTATGAGCTGTCAGTCAGCACCAAAGAAGCCA
>CABFOW010000601.1:120373-196850 GCA_902141385.1 Timema californicum
ATAGAGAGAGAGAGAGAGAGAGAGAGATTGGGATGAATAGGTTTAGTACGGGCCTATCTTAAGATTGGTCAATAACATGAGAACACTTGTGTGAAGGAATCGCCATTTTGAATCAATGGAGTGGCTAAGTTGAACATAGGCCAACCTTGAAATTGCAAAATAGCATCGGAACAATTTATTAAGATAATTCTATATATCTATAACCAATCAAATGTAATGTTTGAATGCAGGCCTACCTTAAGATTGTTAAATATATAATTAAAGAAATTGCACCGAGTAACACGTGAACAGAGACGCATATCGCCTTTTCTGCCTGTAACTATGAGGTCTATGTTCATATCCCGGATATTTTTTTGTTCTGAGTTAGCTATTACTAAATGGTTTTAAAGGCTCGCATTACTTTATATAAAGTGAAAGTATAGGAGATCTGAGAAAAGGTTTTTTAAAAAATTCATATTTTATGTAACAAAACCATTTTGGGCCAAAATAAATAGAATATTAATCCAGTAGAAACAGAGTTTAATAATATCAACGTGGTAAGATCAAATGTTGTTGAATAACTGTCATGAGCATAGCGACATTAAATGAGAAACTTTTTAAATGAAGAGAAAATGTTGTCATTAAATTCCAGGACACCCTTGACAGATATTAAAAAACTGTTTATATCACCACGTGAAGAAACTTAAACTTTAGGTTTATACTGGAGAATTATTTTGATTTATTTTGACAAAAAAAAAAGTTTTGCTATGAAAATTGCAAAAACATTGCCCCTAGCTAGCGTTCCCTAAACTCTTACCTGAACGGTGGTGTGTAAAGAAAGAGAGAGCTTAAATTGAAATACGATATTTAAACAATTATGTTGTATTAGGCCAGATATATAATAAGATTTGTGTTTCGTATTTATCTAAGTTTATTACACCCCTAGTCTTTCCTTTAGACATCTTCCCTATATATTCATTTAATTCATTCAGTACCGCAATGGTATAAGAACGTCACAAAAGTACTATCCGTAATTTGAGCTAAAATTTACTATAAATTAACATTTCCACTAAAAAAAAAAATAGTATAGAGTGGTCTATTTTTATTTAAATTTGACTGACTTCTTGATTTGAATTACTGAATTTAATTTTAATAAACTATTTTATATGAAAAATGTTTGAAGGCCATCTTGATTATATTGATTAAGAATGTATTAGCATTTGTATTATAAGGTCACCAAGTTTTTTGAGATGTACCTTTAATACTTAAGCTTTCTCAACTATTATTGGTAAACCTTTTAATTAAGGAAGCAGCTTGACTATCGCTCAGCCAAAACCTAATTACTCAAATGGTAATAAGTTTCACAAAGAAACTTTATGGGTTGAATACCAAAACTACAACAACTTGTACAAATAAATAATTGCACTGTTTAAACCCCACCGTAAAAGTATAGTCTTATTAAACATAAAATATTGCAATAAATGCAAGTAGAAATAAATTCATTCAATGAGATGTTGGATGAGAAAGTAGGGCTTTTAGTAAACCAGTAGCGAAGTAGTAATGCCTTTACCGTATTATCTGCTCATACATTATCATTCCTTTGCGCTGATTGCAGATCTGTTGCTACTACAAGTTGTTTCAAAATAAAATATACCCGTACAAGCCCAGTCAAAACACAGTAAAATAAGTGCATTTTTTTTTTGTTGCGCATTAACAATGATGAAAGAACAGGGAACTAAATGTTTCAAATTCACCTTCCCGCTATATATTTTTACATATATTATACATCCAGAAACGCTGACGTGTTTAGGGATAGTTCTTTTGTTTTTCTACTCCTTCATATGAAAGCTACAGTAAGATCTAATGTAATTGCCTTAAGAGGGCCGCCTCAGTAAGCGAGAAATTGTGGCGCAGACGATCAGTTTTGACGCAATATTTAATTCTACGATGCGTTATTCCTAAAATATAGTTCACGCCAAAATAAAGTAGAAAAAATCCGACAGAGCTCTTTTTCCTTAACAACTCTAAAGTTTTAGTTTTATTAGTGGAAAAAAAAATTGGGAAAATGTCACGTTAGCTAGTTTTCAATTACTGTTTTAAGCATTATTTACGGAGCTATGAGACTATAATTGATGAAAGAGGGCTTTAGATTTATCCTTTCTTTGACAAATACATTTATTTTTTAATAAGCTCCCAAACTTAAGTTTCAACATATTTGAGAACTAGCAGAGAGCTTTCCTTTTTACCTTTAAATCAGAAGTTTCGTAGTTTTATTTCCCCTCTAGATTATTGACAAGACATATGGTGGTTATAAGTGAAGGGTGAAAGGGTGTATAAGCTTAGGCCTAATAGAGAAGTAGTTCCAGAATACCATATGTCCTGACGATGATCAATACTTTATTGCTGATCAAGGTGGCCGCCCTAATTACTCTTGAATAAGAGAACGCGGAATGCACGACTTTAGGCAGTGGAAGTGGTGCACGGTGCAGTGGCGCGCGTAGAGGCGCACAGAGGCTCACAGCATCGCTGATCCGGCGTGTGTGGACCTTAAGCCACTTACGGCAAAGTTACTCTTAGTGCACCCACCCGAGATTCGAACCTCAAAATCCTCCTCACGATAAGGACAGTTTGACATCTTAGAACAAGTGACCATCGTTGTGTTATTTTTCATGATTTTTTTTTTAAACTAGTGTACTCATTTCTTTTGTTTTAATTTTTTTGTATCAAATGAAATTGTGACTATATTTTCGCTACTTCCTGTGAAGATATAATCCCTGGGAGTGAGTTAAATGTGTGGTATTGTACTTTCTATTGTGGTCATCATCATGATGGTCAAAAGTTAAATTGCAATGTAGCCGTAATGACAGCTGGATTATGATTGCTATATAACCACGAGCCCCATTACCTTCTTACGCTGCCATCTTGGTGAACTCCTCAGTGGTGGCTGCCATTGGTTGGCCAGCTGAAACAATAGATGAACCTGATGTGACGGCATCACTGATACAGTGCACGGCATCTCGATTGGGAGTCTGGTGTTCAAGTCTGGATAAGAGGCATGGAGGGACTATATCACCGAAATAGATACAGTGTGAGGCGTCTTAATCAGGAGTCTGGAGTTCAAGTCTGGATAAGAGATATCGAGGGACTATATCACCGGCATAGATACAAGGTGTGGCGTCTTAATCTGGAGTCTGGGAGTCTGGAGTTCTTCCCCGACTGGGTTCATGATGGGATTTTTATTTTATTTCCAGATGGATACTCGTGAATTTAGGTACAGATTCGTCGTCCTGTACCTACCCTCCTAGAATAGAGGTGTTCAGATGAGAGTGAGATGTCCAATATTAGAATAAATTAAATAGTTTACTTAATAGGAAATACTCACTGTGAGAATATTTACAATTACCTGGGAATTTTATTTTCCACCACGTCTCACTTTCCGTTCGCGCTGTATACAAATGTTATGTTTAGTGTGGTAGGGATGGTAAGGCTGTATTTATAGGAAATGTACCCTCATTTACATTGAGACAGAATGGATATACCACTAAATAAAACACACATTCAGTACACCCGGCCGGGATTTGAAACCCAACCTCATTATCACTGGAAAACCACATGTTATTTGAGTTTGACGCTGAGTCCACGTGCTCACGGGTTATTTAAAATTATAATCAGTTTTTTTTTCTATTTTGTTGCTTCACATCCATTTTATTAATTTACTTACCACCCTCCAGTCATTCATATATTTACGGAAGTGGGGACGGGTAGGATTGAGTTGAGAGGAAATTTACCCACATTTGTGTGGAGATCGAGAGAAAAACGATTCATGGTGAAAGATACCTTACTATATATATTTTATTTAGCACCGCGTCTTACTAGCCTTTCGGGCTATACGCTTTAAGTACTAGTTACACCAATGGATTAGGAATTGGGAAGGATGAATCAGAGGAAGTGAATCCGCATTTTCGTAGAGGGAGAGTGGAAAACCATTTAGGAAAAAAAAAGTTTACCCGACTGAGATTCGAATCTCGATCTCCCCGTCCTCAGCAGTCGAGCTCAACACGACAAGCGCGTTTGCCAACTACGCCACCGAGGCGGCAATACTTTACTATAGAATTAAAAACTTGAACTACCAGTTATCGGTTAACCAAACTAGGTTAGACTGACGCTTTTGTACCCGTGTTCACCGGAGAAGGTCATATTCCTTTATAATATTCAGTAGCGTGTCGTGGAGTGTTGCCAGGGTAAGCAGGGTTATTTGAAACTGTACCTGTGAATTGTTCTCATCCCTCACTAAAGATACTCATTGGTCAGGTATGGACTAAAATGTATTCCTATTTGAGGAATTTAAAGTAGAGCAGAGCTTATGTATGATTGATCAAATGGGGTTAATGTGGGTGTGAGCATTATTACAGGTACAGCTATAACAAGCTCTGCCTACCCTGGAAACAATCCACGACACACCAATGATAATATTATATCTCACACACAAGGTGGGACAAGTATTCACCGGCATACTAAGGACCACATTCTACTTTAAAAAGCCGAGCGAATATTTTTGACCATATTACTTTGTAGTTGTCTACCAATTAATTTGAAACAATTATCACTAAAAAGAATATGACTCCTAATTGGGTAAATGTGCCAATAATTAAGGGGAAATTTTTCAATACTCTAAATGCAAACTTACTATAGATTTTTTTTGTTAAAATTAGCTGTTTATTTGTATTTTAGGGACCCCAAATATACTTCTGAATATAGCGCCTGAAATATTCTATAATGCAATCAGCCGCACACACCATCCCTCAAAATATTTAACAGCCGAGATACAAAAAAGGACAGTAGGGCAACAGCTAGAATTAATTATACGCATTATTGACCTTGGGTATAACAATCATTTTTAAAATTATGTATGTAAGTTAATGAACATAAAACATGTTTCGTTACAGAAACATTTTAATTTTTATTTTCAAGAGATAGCTAACCACCTTCCTCCCCCTTTTTCTGCGCAAAATTTAAAATGATTATAATCAAGCTATCTATAAGTATTACCTGCTCTTTGATTCCTAGGATTTATTTTTTAGAAAGGCAGGTAACATTAATCCACTATACATAACAGGTTTATAAATAAACCTTTCAAAATTGTAAAGTACCATAAATATACCGAATATTTTTTTCTCTTAAGCAATTTAACAAGTCTTTTGTGAGATGAGTCCCTATGTGGCTGAGAAGAACTCGAAAATTACCATTAAATTGTCTGCAAAGTTTTTCCCATTTCACAGTCTGTGTTTATCTTAAGGTGAACCCTTTAATCATTTCCTTAACTGAAAGCGAGAATATCACTTAAGTGATGGTTTATACCAATAGATTTAAAGGCGAGAATATAGATTATTATCAACATAGACTGCAATCGATCGATTTCAAGTTTGTTTTCACAGCCATTGGATTTAAAATTAATACAAATTATATATTTTCTAAGCGGCATTTTGCCAACAATAAGCGGTATACGCTTAAGTTTGTAGAAATCGTGTGTATGATTTAAATAGAAGTGAATTGACCAATTGAAAGGAACGAATACTTTCGAATTAACCATTTGTAATTAGATATGCTACACTATATGCCACCAAACTATCACAATTAAAATGCAATTTAGGGAAAATGATTATGAGTTACGCCAAATTGTTAGATTTTTTCCCTTATTTTAACAACAAAGTTTTCATTGTGAATATCTTGGTTGGGCATACTGAGTTTATCAATTTTTTCCTAAATGTTTTTCACACCATCTCTCCTACCTCCACGTAAATGCAGTAGACTACATTTCCTATTCCATTAGCTTGTTTAATTGTTACATTTAATAAAGAACTTATAGTTTTCAAAATCAATTGTATTATGTAGGGTTATAACCAGCCCCATGGTGTAGTGGTCAGTGCAACTAGCTACGAAACTAGGGGTTCCTGGTTCAATTCCATGTTGGTATATTTAGTATTTTTCCCTCTAGGAGAATAATTCCAATGGTCACTAGGGTTTGGTTAATTAGGTTTTATTTAGGTTAAGACTTACCCCGGCTCTACAACTCCGTAATAACCATCATCCCATCATCTCATTGCGGGTACAACGCGAAGACAATCACCCATGGTGTACCCTGGGCAAAGTTCTGTGTCAACATAGCTGCTAATAATATACACAGAAAGTGACCTAACATGGAAGTGAAATGTTATACTACCTCCTGGTAATATGTGAAATACGATCAAATAAAAGTAGGCTTGTATTAAAATTTATAAAAGACATAATTCAACTGATCTCACACACAAATAAACCTCACCTCAATAAACGCTTTATAAACCTACCTACCCACTTTGTTGAATATTACCAAGACTTTTCGAAACTAAACTAACTTCAATTACTCAAGCATATTTAACCAAATTTAGCTTACTTAACTCAATTTTACTTGTAATAAAGTATTTTAATTTATCTTTCCCGAACATGGATCGACCAAACGTTACAGAATTAACAAATTATTTATAACTTTAACTTATCTCTAATTAAATCATATAATTAATAATTATCTATGTATAAATTGTATAATTTATAGATAGTTGTGGTACTAAACTGTAAAATAAAAAGTTATTAACTTCAAAAAAGGATAAATGACTCACTCAATTTTTTTTATTATTTCATGTGTCATATCTTACTACCCGTCCAAGCTATCCGCATATTTACACTAATAAGATAGCGATGAACAAAAAAAACCTATATACAGTGCACCCACTTTTTGTATTAAAAGAAATTGGAAAAACCACTTATTAAAATAAATATCCATATACTCGGTTAGGATCTGATCACTCACTCCACCATTCCAAGAAAACCAGACAAGTCTAGACCGGCACATTTTATCCCATGTCTACCCATGTGGGATTCTTATACTAGTTTTAAATATGATAAATAAAGGTAAGTACAATTCAGTTTTAACAGTTAGGCCTTATCTGACTACTAGAAAATATACTATATTTACTTTTACTTATTCTTAAGTTAAGTCATATGGTAATTAAATGCCACTTTTGATAGATATCATAAGAACCTATTTGACCCCAATGGTCTTGGGGTAAAGTGCTCACCTTTGGACCCAATATTCGTGGGTTCAAACCCAGCAGGGGACAAAGGATTTTCTGGAGTAAAAAAAAAATCCGTAGCACAACTTCCTTCGGAGGGCAAGTAAAGCCGTCGGTGCCATGTCTATTATGGCATGTAAAATTACCTGGAGGGTATGTGAAAATACTTTTTTCGGTAAAATTGGTAGGCCCTTTCGTTCTCGCTCGTAGATATTTTCGTCTGTTGATATAAGAAGTCAGTTCTGAAAGTGAACGTTAAATACCTCAAATATTGTTTTAAAAATTATAAAAACCTATAAAATAACACCAATGATATAGTAAACAATTATCAATGTCGAGCGAAAATAAATAAGTTTTTTTGTATTTTTAAAAAGTTTTTATTCCCCCCCCCCCCCNNTCCCCCCCCCCCCCTTGGTTTCCACTAACGGCTTCTCAAAAGCATCAGGATGATACATAAACTAAGCATCAGTGAGTCTTTGGCGCCAGGAACTGCTCCCGATCGTCGGACGACTTTTGTTTGGGCACTCGAAACTTTTCTAAACTGCTCTCAGCATCATCACCCTGACTGGACTCTCTTTCTTTCTCTCTCTAGGAGAGAGAGAGAGAGAGGGTTGCGTGTGTGAAGCGTAATGAATGCAAGCCACCATCCTCGTGAGCTGTCCCACCATTGCTCCTTCGTCCTCTCAGCCTAGTTGTTGTTGTTGTTTTTGGTTGTTGTCCATCCAGCCTATAATTTTTATTGTCACGGTAGAGAAATAACAGCGGACTGGCATCGCTCGCTGTAACACCAGCATAACTATTTTATTATTATTATTATTCTCTGGTTCAGCTTTGTTTAATTTATTTAGATATTTATTTCTGTACAATTATTTAGGTAATTATTTTTGTACGCTCCGTTTTACTTAGTTATGATTCCGGGGCAAGGGGGGGAGGCCCCCCCTCAAGAACGAAAGCTTTCCGATGATTCGGTTAGCCTTGCGAAATTTTTCTTTTTTTCCCTTTCCTTCTCCATGTTTTGAGTCATACTACCCATCCGCTTTGGTGGCACCCAAACATGAGAATCCAACTCGGGACTATGTCTAAACAGATTATATAGTATTAGTGAACTAAAGAAAAATATCCTGTGTTCAATTCATATTTTTTTGAAAACAAAAAATTGTTTTGCATGAATGTTAAACAAAAGATATACCGAAGGAAGCGAACGCTTGTGTAGCTAAATGTACAGAACCGATAGAGCATAGAAAATGGATATAATTCTTAGGTTACAGATATAGTCGTATTACTTTAAGTTACAGTCATTACTGTTTCCAACCTGGGGCCTGGATCAGTTTTTTATTCAAGCCATATATTTTCCACTGCCGGCTTGCTAGGCCTGTCAAAACTTCATATTCACTATAATCTAACTTAAGAATAGGAAAATCACAACATCCAATCCCCCGACCATTAATTCGTCACTGAGAACTTTTAAACCCGCATTTCATCAAAAATAAATATTTCAGCCATGCTGGAAATCGAGTCTGAGACCTTTATCTCAGTAGACAGACACGCTATCAACTGAGTAAAGGTGTCGGATTTGATATAGCCGTATCAAGTATCATATTCCTACTTAATAAGGCTATATGCTTAGCATAAAAAGCTTTGCTGGTTCTTTACAATTAAATGTTCAACCGTTGTCTTACTTACATATATATATATATATTTTTTTTTTTGCTTTAATGTACTGTACAGTAGCCCCATGGCTTCTTTGGTGCTGACTGACAGCTCACAACTGACTTCTGACAGTCAACATTTAGGTATATACCTAAATTTTGACTGTCAGAATTAACAGCTGCTAAACACATGTCTTTGCAGATCATCTGGTTCGGCGTAGGGATACGTAATTTGGTCTGGTAACTTTTTAAAGCTCTCAACTGTCAGCTGTGAGCTGTCAGTCAGCACCAAAGAAGCCATGGGGATACTGTACATAAAATTTCACTGTACTTCGCAGAACTAAGCTAGAGTCACCCATGGCTGTGGTGTTAATTTATATCTCATTGTTAGCTGATAATTTCCACACGTCCATCAAAGACTCTGCCTTAAAATGTGAGTGATGATTGATGAATGACCCTTAGCATGGGATGATACATGAATATCACAGTAGTAGAGCATTGTCACACTAAGCCATAGGTCCCGGGTTCGATTCCCATGTCCAGGTGTCATTGTTTAATTCACAGTGGTCAAATGGTCTAAGCCCTAAGGCTCCACTAGTCGAGGTGCTATTTTTTTATTCCTAGATATTTAAAATGTCTTCACAATAATCTAAAGTTAAATCAATTAAAATGAAACCGATTCAGTGCCCACGTGATCTAGCGTGCTACTCTGGTGTTTGACTAGACTGTCTAAGACGGGGAGGTCGGGCTTCGATCTTTGTCGGGTGAAATGAGGGTGGTTTTCCTAAATGGTTATCCACTCTTCTTCCACGCAAATGTGGGTGCACTTCCTATCAATCACACCTTTCTTAATCCCTTAACCCTTATGGTAATTAGTACATAGACGTATAACCCGAATGGTTAGCAAGACGCGGTGATAAAAAACAATTAAGTTTAAAACCACTTCGTTGGCCTCTTGGTTTAACGCTTTACTTTAGCAGTAAACTAGACTTCTAATGATGGAGAGATAAGAGTTTCGATTCTTGGTCGTGTTTGCTGAAGGTGGTGTCTTTAAAATGGTTTTCCACCCCGCACGTAAATGCGGGTATACTGCCTATAAATATAACCTACCCAACTCCTAAAACAATTAGTGTAATTAGTACACTAGCTTATAACCAGTAAGGGTAGTAATACGTGGTGATAAAAAAAATAAGTAAAGAATGACACCCTAGACACGGAAATCGAACCCAGTCCACGTGGTTCACCATTGCTCTACGAATTAACCATCCTGGTTTGACTCGTGTTCATGGTAATCTTTGATTAGTTGTATTGCATTGAGTAAAAATGTGGTAATTGGTGAATATATCATCACCCATCAGTTTGTGATGCATACCAATTAAAAATATCGAAGAAAATTTAAATTAATATTTTTCAAAATAGGGTGGAGTCAAAGTCAAAAAGTTAAGCTCAGCATTTTATTCAGTTTTTATAAGTAAAAATACATGGCCGAAATAAAATTCAAAATTGGCCCAGTAAATACGTTGATTTATTTTTCTTTAAATATAAATCTCAACAGCTCCTGAATATCTACCATGATCATCGGGGAGTATGACCAGAAGGATTTTAATCTTCATTTAAAAAGTTTGTTTACATCCCGAGATGCTCATGAGAGATGTTCAATAATTGTTGACATCATTAGGTGTAGAAAATTAAACCAAAACTATCTAATGATGTTATATTTTGTTTAGTAAAACAAAACAAAACAAAAAAATTTCTCATAAAAACTGGAAAAAAAATACTAAACTCATATTGGGAGCTCAGAGAAAGATTAAAAAGGTCAGTATTTTTGCAGTTTTTATAGGAAAACATTTTTCTGGATATAATAAATAAAACATTGCTCCAATAAAAACGTAAAATCTATTTTTATTCACATGGTAATATCACAATATGTTGAATAGCTGTCATGAGTATAAAGGCATTAGATGATAAACTTTTAATTTTCAGGTCACCCTTGATGGATTTCTACAACTATTTATATCACCAGATGAAGAAAATTAAACTCTATGTATCTACTGGATAATTGTTTGATTTATTTGACCAAAAAAATGTTTTGATAAAGTTCCTCCTACACTCTCACCTTATCTCATGTTCTCTTTCCCCTCACCATGGATCTGATAGTTTTGTATCGATATGATCTTTCTCGGAACAAATTACTAAGCGCATTTATCCTGCCTTCAAACCCTAGCAGTGATCTATAATTGCTTGGATAGCAAAAGCCTTTATTGAAACTTTATTCTCTTTTCTCACTATATCCAACATACTACAAAATTTTATCTAATACAATTTAAATGAGATTTAAGCCATATGCAGAGGAAATAGTCGGAGATCATCAATGTGGATTTCGACGAAATAGATCAACAATTAATTACTTGGTAAATATTAGAAAAAAGTAATATTAACACATGATGGTAAATCAATTATACATAGATTTAAAACAACGCTTATCTCTATCCACTTAACCTCATTGCACCCCATTCCTATCTTTAGATAATTCTATCCAGTCCACCTCATTACACTATATCCCTATCATGAGTTTGTTATATCCAGTCCATCTCATTACACCCTATCCCTATTTTGAGATAGTTCTATCGAGTCCACCTGAGTACACCCTATCCTTTTCTTGAGATAGTTATATCTAGTTCAACTCATTACACCCTATCCCTTCTAGTTCCATCCAGTCCACCTCATTACACCCTATCCCTATCTTGAGGTAGTTCTATCCAGTCCACCTCATTACACTTTATCCTGATCTTGAACTAGTTCTATCCAGTCCACTTGACTACACCCTATCCTTATCTTGAGATAGTTCTATCAAGCTCACCTCATTATGCCTTATCCCTATCTCTAGCTTGTTTTATCCAGTCCACCTCATTACACCTTGTTATTATTTCTATCTAGTTTTAGCCAGTCCACTTCATTACACCGTCTCTATCATGAGCTAGTTATATTCAGTCCCCCTAAAATAAACCCATTTTTTTAAGGTTCATGCTAATGTTATCCTCCCATCTGCGTAATACTCAATAGTAAAAGCGCATTTACAATAGACTTAAGGAGGTAGACATAGATAATTGTTTCTTCCTCACGCTTACGTAGCCATGCACTCTCGATTGAATTTTTACTTGTCTTTCCTGTCATTTATCTCGTTACATTAGCTAAAAATTAATATTTTTGTATTTGACGCCAATGACAGCGTTTGTACCAGCGCGTCCTTGAATAAAAACAAAAACAAATTGCTTATTGGGCGTGGAATGAAATGTTAGTTTTAATGGTGACTTTGTATTATGATTGGCATATACCACCTCACATAAGATGGATTCCTGACTCATTGGCT
The DNA here is from genome assembly GCA_902141385.1 of Timema californicum. Classification (NCBI taxonomy): domain Eukaryota; kingdom Metazoa; phylum Arthropoda; class Insecta; order Phasmatodea; family Timematidae; genus Timema; species Timema californicum. The sequence goes on from CABFOW010000601.1 coordinate 132,478, forward strand.
AAGAGAATTCATTCTCACCTTTCAACTTCAACAAATCACCTTGTTGCATGTGTGAGCACTTATTATATTCTCTTTAACTGGTTGTTATCCTTCAATTTACTGATACATTATCCAACTTAATTATTCTCTCTTTCTCTAACCTTACTATTTTGTTCTTCTCGTCTGAGTTTTTCCAAGCAATTTTGTTATAAAAATGCATTCTTCTGACATTATATCTTCAAGGTATGGTCGAACGGACTGTGTTTACGTTATAAGAATTTAAATGATGCCTCCTGCTTTTAAAAATAGAAATTACAGTGAAGACTATAGAAATAATTGTAATGTAGTGAGGTTTTTTTTTCTGCCCGGAGGCTAATTATTAATTATCGTGGCGGTTGTTGCTGTTGTAACAGGGCAGAGCCTACCGGTGTGGTCGGTCATTGTACTCTCTGAAATCTTTATTATAGTCCTCTTTAAGTCTAAGGAGCTTCTTTATGACGTCATGTCTGAAAAGATAAATACTGTCATCCTGTCAATTTTTGATTTGTCATATATAAAATTGCTAGCCGCTTGTCTTCCAATTGCAGGATATCGCCGTAGACTCGAGGCTATTGTAACTTGTACTAATCAAAATAGTTCTATAATAACTTAACATTATTTTTGTTTAGCAAAATATAGTTTGTTCTTAAATTTATCGAAATAGATTATTCGTAAGAGAATAATAACATTTATTTATTCATTTTTATTTAAAGTATGAACATAATAGAATAATTACATGTTTTATTGTATATATATATATGTGTATATAAATATGCTGTATACATATGTTTACATCTTTACATGATGTTTTAATTATTTAATATCGGCACATTTGCGTTATGAGCAACCGGCATATGCTTGCGTAATACTATGTATTATTCTTAATAAATATTCATATGCTTACGTAATATTATGTATTATTCTAAATAAATATTTAATTTGATATACACATGCATATGAATAGTTCCAAATATGTTCATAGCTAGAAGACTATAGCTCATCTACGATGGGAAAGTAGGTGACAGCTAGCAGAAGGTTCCTTCTAACAAACATTGGCTGAAAGTGACAGATGTCAACCTATTCATAAATAATTACTATTTGTTTGTAATACTATTTTATTAATAAAGATTGTTATCAAATGATTCTAATATTACTTACAGCCAATGTTTATATTAAAGAGCCTCCTTCTTATCTGTAACTTATCTACAATCCAACAATATACTAGCTATAGCACTGGATATACTCATAGCTAAAAGTCTATTTCTAGATTCATTCAAAATTTGAAATATGGTATTATTTGAGATAGGTCTACTAAAAGATGGAAGGGGAATCTAGATATATTCAGAACAGGTACACCAACCCTATGGAAGAAAATAAAATTGTAAGAATAGCACTTAAGGTGTAAGTATTATATATTACAGGTGTATATAGCACGTATACTACACCTATTCATGTATTTACCAATTTATTATTATTAGGTGTTCTGTCTCAAGACAGGTCCATTCCTTTGGTCAGTGAATCTAGACCACCGATGTGCCCTGTCCCTTGCCCCTTCCTTATGCTCCCAGAACTTTCCTCTTTCCTTCAAGTCATCCAATATATGAAACCTCCTTCTTCTTAAGATCACCTTCTCAGTAACCTTTCCTTCTATGACGTCATACAGAAGACAGTTCCTTCTATGGAGGTGTCTGATCCAGTTTGATTTGCACAGAGGAATCGCATCCAAAATTGTTCTCTTCCCACCCACTCTTCTTAGGACTTCTTCATTTGTCACCCTTTTTGTCCACTTGATAGTCTCAAATCTTCTCCAGAACCTCATTTTAAAACTCTTCAAGTATACCTTTTCCATTTTTCTGAGAGTTCAAAGTTTCTGCTCCATATAGCGTTATACTCCAAATACAGCATTTCATCAGTTTCTTCCTCAGCTCCAAACTCAACTTGCTGGTCAACATTAACCTTTATTAGCTATTTATAACTGAAGTTAAAGGTTAGATGATGACCTTGCACCTTCTTGTGTTAGGTTATCTTCTCGTTGTGAGAAATACCTCTGAAGCGTTGAGTCATAGAAGTTTTTTTCATGAATTTATGAGATATAAACTTTGACTTCGACAGAGTTCAAACCTTTTTTAATTCATAGGAACTCAAACTAAGTTTACCAGTTAAGCAAAAGTAGGTGATGTCCTAGATATCGTTGATCTCAATGTTCTTGGAGTAAAGTTCTCACCTTAGGACGTGATATTCGTGGGTTCAAACCCAGATTGGGTCCACAGAGTTTTCCTTTAACGGTAAGAATCCGTAGCACAACTTTCTTCAGAGGGGAAATAAGACCTTTGGTCCCATGTTGGTTGTAAATAACCCTGGAGTGCAAAAAGTGCAATTTAGGTATCTGAAATAAATAAAACTAAAATAGTATATATTTGGAATTGACTATAAATAATATCACAGGCAATCCTTAACAAGATCCTGTAAAACAAACTACGAAGGATAGATCTTTTAAAAAACAAACAAGAAATCAATTTATTAAATCCGTCACTCAAATATTTAGATCGTGTGCGTGACACGTAGTACTTAAATATAATATGAAAGATAGGGTTCATCAACTTCTTCTTTGTTGGTTTTTCTGAAAATTATATAGAAAACTTATTTACATAAGGTTACAGTTAACTTATTAAATTTTAATTGGATCATATAATAAAGTGTATGACCACAAAAAGGGTTGAGGGCTTTGAAGAGTTTGAGATTCATATGATTATCAACCACTTTTCAAAGAGATAGGTTTGAATCTGGCTTGTCTGGATAATTATTTACTCGCAACGCGGGGCTTAAACAATTGTGGGGTGCGAATGATTTTCACTAACCCTTCAAGTGATTTTTGGATTGTTGACAAACGTTTCTTTGATTGTTTTTTGAACATAGCGTCTTACGTTTTATTATTATTATTATTATTATTATTATTATTTATCACCGCGTTTTACTAACTGTTCGGTGTATACGCTTAGTACTAATTACACTGATGGATTAATAATTGGGAAGGTTGAATTTAGAGGAAGTGAACCTGCATTTGCATGAAAGGAGAGTGGAAAACCATTTGGCAAAAACCACCCCAGTTCACCCGACTGAGATTCGAACCTCGATCTCCCCGTCCTCGGTGGTCTAGCTCAACACGACTGGTGCGTTAGCTAACTACGCCACCGAGGCGGGTTACAGGAATACGTAAGATTCTAGTAGTTAAGGCTGGAGGGTAGGTCTTGTAATGGGCTTTTAATCGGCTACATTTCACTGCTACCATACATACACACAAAAACATACGGTTTACTTTTTCTGCTTTCTTACATAGCAGTGATGATAGGTTTTTTTTAGAAGATTTTTATTATACACCACGTCCATCTGGACTGTCCCCATATTTACATATTTTAAAGGTAGGGATTAAGGAGGTATAATTTAAAGGGCATGTACTTTACTTACATTTTTGTAGAGGGAAGGAAATCATTTCAAATGGACCACGTGAATCAAGGAGAGTGTTTTTGCAGTGGTTATAGTAAAACATTTTTGGCAAAAATAAATCAAATATTGCTTCCATAGAAACTTATGGTAATATCAACCGTCGTTGAATATCTGTCTTAAGCACAGCAGTATTGTATTCTGAAAATGTAAAACGACACACAGATACGGGAATCGAATCCAGGACCTTTGAATAAGTATGCCAATGCTCTTACCACTGAGCTATCTAAGAATCATCCCGTATTCAGGGTAATACTTTAAATATATATGTGTGGTAATACATACGTATAGAGCGTATATATTATATACACTATGTACTATAGTAAACTTTTTTTAATTTGAAGTCCAATAGATATCTAAAAAAAAAGTTCTAAGTATCCAAAATTCAAATTGACAATTTTTATTAGTACTGTATTCACACAGTTGAAACACAATAAATCATTAATCTCAAAATATTTTACATATAAACACATATACGTTGTATAAGCAATATAATAAAAAACACATACACAATAAATACATAGAGGAAAAAATTAAACGCCAGGTATTTTTTTTGTAAAGATCAACATACGAAAATCGCATAATTATATCATTGAGAACGCACCACGTGAAAATGTACTCCTTCCACGCTGGGAGTCACGTGATACGTGATTACATTGTCACACAGAAGCGAATAAATGCGAGCCAAAACGTCCCCTATTCTAGAAAACTTTATTTGACATTCTTGGTATATGGGTGATTTAATAAAGATTGTTAAAATAGGTTTTAAATAAGTACTAACTCGAAAATTAGCAATAAATAGGCTTCAAATTATTTAAAAAAAATCCTTGTAAGATTTGAGCTAAAAGTGGTTTTAACATTGATATAAAAGGAATTTTATGGGTGATCAAAGTGGATTCAAATTATCCAATTTTTCTAATTAATCAATGTCGATTTATCCAGCTCCTACAGTATATGTAATCTAATTCAAAATATCCCTTTGTCAGTAATTTAACTTTATTTTTTAAGGCTTCTTCTGTACTGGTCCTACATGGCATTTGTTACTAAAATAGTATTATTATTACTATTATTATTATTATTTAGCAGCGAGTCTTACTACCCGTTCGGGTTATACACTTTAAGTACTAATTACGCTAATGGATTAGAAATCGGGAAGGTTGAATTAGAGGAAGTGAACCCGCATTTGCGTGGAGGGGGATACTAAAATATTAATTTATATAAAACACATGTTTATAACTTATCATTTAGAATGTCTCAGTAGATAGTTTGGGTCATTATTTGGTTACATTTTAAAGTGACAAATACGTTGAATTTCTACTCATCCCAAGTATCACATAATTTAAAAACATTTGTTTTAACTTTCTCTGAAAATTGCATGTGTGACAAAAATACAGTGACTTAATTAAATATATCATAATTGAGTGATCACTGATTGCGCTTAGTATGTGTTCTTTATGGGTAGAGGAGGAGGGAGGGGGGAAGGATTCCATAAGACATAAAATATGTCCTGGAAAGAGATGAAGGTAGGGGTCGGGGGCTGTTTGGTGAATGCCGATGGGCACTTACCTCACTTTGTCCAGGTGTTTGGGTCCAAACAGACAAAGTAAACTAGAAGCTCTGTCCATGTCTAGCTGCCGTTGAGAGGAGTCTCTGTGTGTGTGTGTTTTGGAAGCTGTGAAGATTGTTTCTGCGCGAGTATACTTTTGGGTGGACCACAGGGTGTTCCCGGGAACTGGGCTTGAGATGACCAGACGAGAACCGTTGTCTTGGACCATTCTCGTCCGTTTAAGACTTTGATAATCCCAGATTTTGATTTTATGATTAGAATCATAATAAATTATCAAGTTTTGAAAAAAAAATATAATTTTATATTAAGCAACGTAATAGTTTCAAATGTAATCCGGAACGAATATTAAGATATGTCACACTTTTGAATTTAACCTGGATTTAATATTAAAATACTTAAAAAAATATTTTCATTGAATATCTTATGAATATTATGCTTTTAAAACTTAATAATTAGATCCATTTTGAATACTAAGCTATGAAAGTATTACGAATTTAATCCCGATCGAATATTAAGGATAAACTAAGTAAAACCTTAAATTCGCAATTGTATCGATTACTAAGCTATATAAAACATTCGAATTTATTCCGGATCAAATATATATTTTATGTGTATATTGCTATAAATATCGAATCAAACAAGGTAGTTCAAATTAATCATAATCCATTTGAGTCAAACGATAGTAAAAACTAGTTTTTTTTAAATAGTTAAAATAAATTAGGATACGCACATTAAATACAATGTAACACTTTAACTTTAGTAAAAGCTGCCAAGGCCATGTACTCAAGATAATTATCATCTATGTACCTCTAATAGACTTTGGTTAAAATCTTGGTAGGGTAAAAATTAATTATTTTACTATTATTAAAGATGATAAAGAATTAGGTAATTTGTTATTCGATATTCCTACACTTATAAAAAAAGGGTAATTTGAAATAAATCTCCATTTATTACTTCACACTTTAAAAAAAGTTTCCATTATTATATTAAATAACTGTGACCTAATTAATTATTTATGTAGTGAATTATTCTAAAACATTGCCTTGGTGATCTCTTCCAGATTTTAATAAAATTATTTAATACATTATTTAATTTATATTTGTTTTCAGTAGCTGCAATTAATTTCTACAAATATGAACTAGTTCATTTCATAACGAAATCGTGGCCACTATATACTTTATTTTTATTTTAAAATTCAATGCCAAATTTATTGATGGGAGGATTAAATAGATTTTTCATTTTGTAATAATTCAAATCAAAAATTCCCATTCAAATTAATGAACAATTTCAGAACATAAAAATCAATGCATCCACATGCATTATAAAATATTCTCACACACCTTTGTGAAAATTAATTTATTTTTATGTTATTTACAACAATATTTTGTCGACAGACAAAATTTCTCTTTCCTTCATTGCCCCCCAACCCTCTTTTGAGTCCTTATTAAACATAAGAAATCCAAGTAAATTTTCCCTCTCTCTCTCTCTTTCCTTCTAGAAGTTAATACGAGCATGATGAAATCGAAGGGAAGAAAGAACATTCCAGAAAAAATTACTTCAAATCATATTATACAAGAAAAAAAAAGGGTTCTTCTTCTCATTCGGTTCGCAGCCTTATTGTAGGAACGGTCCGAGACACGTTAATCCCTAATTATTAATCTCAGCCTCCAAGCTTTCCGTAGATATGATCTACAATATGCTAATCTCTCATTTCAACTCTAAGCTACCACGTGAACAAACAACCGAAATAATTTTGAGTCAAGTGATCTTAAATTAAAATAAATCAATTATTATCAAAATGACGTTATTTATATATTTTTTTAAAAATTAATCTAGTCTGCTTAAGGGAAAGTAATTAACATCGTCATAGTTCCTAAGCTAACAATAAAAATGTGAGACATGAACAACCCGAGATAAATGTATGTAGCAACGTAACTCTACTACGAGGAACTTCAAAATAGCAGCCTCCAGCTCCCCAGAAACGACAAAGGTTCACACTAAATTATACCTTAATGAGATGAGGTGTAATTATGTGAACTGGATATAACTGGCTCAAGATAGGGACAGGGTGTAATGAGGTAGACTGGGTAGAACAAGCTCAAGATAGGGACAGGGTGTAATGAGGTAGGCTGGATATAACTGGCTCAAGATAGGGATAGAATGTAATGAAATAGGCTGGATATAACTGGTTCAAGATAGGGATAGGGTGTAATCAGGTGGACTGGATATAACTGGCTCAAGATAGGGACAGGGTGTAATAAGGTAGGCTGGATATAGCTGGCTCAAGATAGGGACAGGGTGTAATCAGGTGGACTGAATATAACTGGCTCAAGGGGTGTATTGAGGTGGAATTGATAGAACTAGATCAAGATATGAATAAGGTGTAATGAGGTGGACTGAGTAGAACTATATCAAGATAGATACAAGGTGTAGTGAGGTAGACTGAGTAGAACTATATCAAGATAGGGATAGCTGGGCTACTATTTTAAGTGCGACAAAAAAGTTTAAGTTCCTAGTGCCGCAGAGAAATTAAGTAATACAAAAATTATTAATGACTTAAAATGAGAGGAACGATGAGAATAGATAATACTAAAAATACCCGCATTACCGTAGTGCCAAGGTAGGAAAGTTACTTTGAAAATAACATACTATAAAGACTACCCCTGACGAATACAACCGCGAATACGAACTCTTACCAACAACCCATCAACAATAAAAAAAGTTCAGGGTGAATCCATCACCTGGAACCACCTGGCCATCATGAGTTTCAATATATGAATTGATGGAATGTTAATTTACCTCTAGAACTATAATTAGAGACCAAAACATTTAATCAACACCACTCATAAAATGTATACTTTTAAAAATCATTTTAAATATACTTTTATTTTTAACCAATCTAAAAACACTAACAATATTATTTTTGATAAGAATAAAAAAATTGATACAAGAAATTTTGTCATGATTAAAAATTAATAATTTTTTTTTTTCTATAGCGGGTACTTTTTGTTACATCCTGTATACAACGTGGGTTGGGCCTCATTCAGTGAGCGGTGATTCTTAATTAGTCAATGTTTACTCTTGGTCAGGTTTTGGTTCTTGTCATGGAAAATATGGAAGATGAGGGTGAGGGGCCAGGGGGGGTACGAGAGTTAAGAAAACACTAAAAGATTACCAAGAACTATTTGGTGTCTTAGAGGAACTCACAAAGAAACACATTTATAAAAAAGAAGAAACAGAGAAAAGTGTGAAATTTCTTTGATACGCTCATTTCTTTTCATCTTTTGTTCATGTGTGACTCTTTTAATATACATTTATCCTAATTTATAGGGGAAATCCAGATATATACTTCAGATATTTTAGCTAAAATACCCAACATTATACCACGATTTAGACACGTTTAAAAAATCAAATAAAAATATGTTTATATTTTTAGATAATTTGACCTGACTCAGGCTTTTACCTTGCTACTTAACTAACCCTACTGGTATTATAAAATAAATATGTACACATATTTTTTATATCACCACGTCTTACTACCAGTCCGGGATATAAGCAAATAAAATATGTTTTTGTTTTGTAAAGATCATTGAACTTACAAATTAAAGTTGGTAAAAATTTAATCAAAATTTAAGTGGATTTCTTAAAGTTATTAAAATTAATTAAATAAATAGATAACATTATTATAAATAATATATCTCACTGTATTCCACTTCGGTGGTCGAGTGTCACTCTTTTAGTAGACTGGTCTTCCAAAGACGGAGATATTTAGGTTCGAATCTCAGTTGGGTGAATTGAGGTCCCCCCTCCCCTAAATTGTTTTCCTCCCTCTCTATCTCTCACTCCACGCAAATACGGATACACGTCCTCAAAATTCAGCCTTTTTCGTCCTCAACACATCAAGGACATGGCCTAGGCCCTATAGGTGACGTAACGACAAATCAAGACAGGATTTTCCATGTGAATGTATTGACGTTTTATTCACCCAGTCTTAAAGCTGTATCGTTGAAACAAAAACCAAAAGTTCTTACATAATTATAAAAACAACCTTACAGTGTCAATATATTATATTAATGTTTATTTTGTAAAGGTTTTTCCTAAAATAGTCTACAACTTAGGTTATTTGGTTTAGTCTAGAAAATTACTTGTAGGAATCTTCATGCCATGATGTGGTAGCATGTGTATATCTAGGATAGGAATGAAAGAAAAAAAGTAATTTATTAAAGCAAGTTAATTCTATCCAGGCGCAAATAGTACAGTGAGTGTGTAAACTCGTCAGGGTAAGAGGGTGTTATCAACCCACTGGCAAGAGGTCTCTCAAGGTTAACTACCTATTTTCTTCCTTCTCTTTCTAACTTGTACATTTGTGTATAAGTGTGTTAGTGCTTAAATGCGTGTAGCTAAGGTAGGACTGAAGAAGACGTGAAAAAAAGGTCAGTAGTTTTTCAATTTTGAAGGCAAAACTTTTTTTTTGCCAAAATAATTAAAATGTTGCTCCAGTAGAAACATAGAGTTTAATTTTCTTCCCATGGTGACTTCAACAGTTCTTGAGTTATACTCACACGAGTATAAAGGTATTAGACAATATTTTTAAATGAAGAGAAAAAGCTGTCATTACATTTCTGGACACCCTTGACAAATATTCAACAACTATTGATGTGGGGTCCAGGGGTAAGGTGTCAAACTTCTGAGCTGGGGTCCGGGGTTCAAGCCTTGGTACCCGGCACAGATTTATCTGATTACCAAACCCTTTCTTCACCTCTGACAAGACGCGTATTAATCACAACTTGTGCATGTGAGGAATGCCAGGCCTCCACCGTGGTTCGGATTCCACGTTAAGCTCTAGGTCCTCAATTTCATCTCACAATCACCCTACCATTACACATTAACGTAAGTGCGTATAACCCGGACGGGCAGTAAGACGTTGTGCTAACAATAATAATAATAATAATAATAATAACACCATGTGGAGAAAATTAAACTATAGTTTATTAATAGAGAAACATATTTTTTTTAAAAGTGTTGTCATACAAATTACAAAAACAATAGCTCTTCCTCACGTCCCCTTCCATCCCACCTTAAGATGCAGCCTGCTTCACAAAATATCTTCGAAATCACCAAGTAGGAAACGTAGTTTACGTAATTAGTAAGCCTACAGTAGCCCCGTGGCTTCTTTGGTGCTGACCGACAGCTCACAGCTGACTTCTGACATTCAACATTTAGGTATATAACTAAATGTTAACTGTCAGAAGTGACAGCTGCTAAACACATGTTTTTGCAGATCATATGGTTCGGCGTAGGGATACATAATTTGATCTGGTAACTTTTCAAAGCTATCAGTCAGCACCACAGAAGCCATGGGGCTACTGTACATATGCGTATAATTCGAACGGGTAGTAAGATGTGATATTTAAAAAAAACTCTGGGTTTCTTACACATCTTAGAATAGAAAGTCCTGGTTATCTTTAATTTCAAAGAGTTCTTCCATCTACCCCCCTTCCACTCCCCTTTCCCTTACTCTGTTGTTTCTTTCACCCAGCTGGTGATTTTGTCAACCAAACATGGGAAGAGTTTGAAGGGTCTTCTAAACACACACGGCAATAGTTTACCTGACTTGTCACAGGATTGGGGGAGGTGGGGGTATGAGTGGGGTGTAAGGGGGGTAGGCGAGTAAACAGCCCTTATAATACACAAGTTAACAGAGGAACGATTTATTTCAACAATGTGTGTTCTACTTGGGACGAAACGAAGCTATGGGCTGACGGGTTAGGGTTAACTGTATTGGCTTTACTATGGATATAATTTGGTTAGAAGGACCTTTTAGAAAATATAAACATAATGGTTTTACAGCCAACAGTGTTACCGTTTTACGAAATTATAAATGTTGGCTTACAGCTAATTTTTTTTAGCACCACGTCTTACTATTCGTTCGGTTTATACGTTTATATTCTAACTACGCTAATGGTTTTAGGGATTAGGAAGTTTATATTTAGAGGAAGTGTATTCCCAATTGCGTGGATAACCATTATGGATAAACTGCTCTCAGTACACCCAACCGAGATTCGAACTTCGATCTCCTCATCATCAGCAGTCTAGTCTACTGCAATATTAGTACCTCAGACCATGTGGCCACTGAAGCAGGTTAGAGATGTTGATATATATATATATCTATCAACATCTCTAACCTGCTTCAGTATATATATATATATAAAAACTGAAAACTGAATATCACATGCCTTACTCGTATTAAAAGGCACTATAGTAGTCGAACAGAAATGCATAAACGCCAGAAAACAGGTGGTTTAATAAGGTTCTTAGGTTTATCCATCCAGTATTAGAAAATCAAACAGAGGGAAAGGGGGAATAAAATACAAATGTCAAAACAATTGTTTTTCCGATTCCCTTATTAAATTATATCATTCAATTCACAAATATCCATTCTACCCTACTATACCAGTTACCTTTTGTTTCCTGGAAATTTAGGTCTTTATTATCAAATAAAATGTTTGTGGATTTTTGAACTATGCAGAGCGCGAAAGTTCAGCTTCTAGACTATAAATTAAATTATCTATAAATGTATATAAGTTTGGCACTCTAGATTTAAATTAATTTATATGTCCTTTGCTTATATATTCAGTCGGTTTAGAAAATGCACGTTAAATACCTCAAATAAATGTGGGGGAAAATCGTCCTTGGACAAGATACTATTTTAAATTAATGCATAATTGCGCTGTATCTCTCTTGATATAGTCAAATAGGCACATATCCAAAAAGGATAACGCGGTATTGCTGCAAAAAGAAACTTTTAGAAGAAATATCATTGATCTGGATGCGTTGCAAACAACGATATATTTGACTTACTTAGTTCTCAAGTTTCGAACGGGAAGGACCTATTGCCATGTCGATTGTGTATATTATATATTTCATTTTAATAAATTACTATCCATACTCTTTTCTCGTAAATTTTACAAGCGGGATTGTGTTATTAAGATGTGAGTGTTGGGGAAATGAGAACAAATTTGTTATTGCAGCTTTTATAAAAAAATGTGTGGTCAAAATAAATAATAAGCTTCTCCAGTAGAAACATAGAGTTTAATTTTCTTCACGTGTTGATATCAATCGTTGTTGAATACGTTTAAAGAGTGTCCTGAAATTTAATGAAAACATTTTTCTTCATTTAAAAATTTTCTCATCTAATGCAGCTATGCTTATGACAGATAGTCAAAAACTGTTGATATCACCACGTGAAGAAAATGCAAATTTTCTATATTTCTATTGTAGCAATATTTTATTTATTTTATCCATAAATATTTCACTCTAAAAATTTCAAAATCACTAAGGCATACCTTTTCTTGCGTCTCCTATACTCTTATCTTAAAATGAATGTGATATCCGATAAGATACTTTTAACAAAACGAGTGCTTGAAATAAAGTAATAATTCTTTCAGAATAATTAATTATTTATTAATTTAAGCTTGAAGATAATCAACCATCCCTTTTCCCCAATCTCTAAAAGTGAATCTTAATATATACATTACGTATACTGTGTGTAACAAAGTCTTGACACGTATGAAACTAGTTAATCCAGTATCAACCCTGTGTGATAGGGGTTGTAAACTTCACTGGGAGCAGGTTTTTTTTAATGATGTGTGCTTAAAATTAATCTGCCATAATGCTTGATAAGCATAGTTCAGGATTATTATAAATTTAAAATCACAACAACCATATAGCTTAGAAAAAAATGTTGGTAAAGATAAGATTGAAAGTGAGGTTTAGGTATACATAGCTATTTTATATCCAATATATTAAATTATGTATTTATTATATATTTATATATAAATATGTGTGTGTTTACTAAGATTTTTTGTTATTCTGGTGACTTTGCCTACTTGATGAATTCTAAGATTTGTTTAAAGCTTGTTGCCCTATAAGCACTATTTCACTTGGAGCCTGTTTCATAACAAGACCTAGTATGCTTCAAGCGCGGCTCGATACCAAATACAAGACGACACCTACCCAAACTCCAACGGAATGGGCCAGGTTTGAATATAAAAGTGGCCCTTTGAAACCAATGCACGAAATAGAAAGAGAGAGAAGAAAATAAGTTCACTCTGTTAGGCGTCTTATTTATATTCCGTTCATGACAGGTTTTTACCTGAATGACAGCTCGAAAATCATATGTTTAAGTTTTAGGTTGTCAACACTTGTAAAAGATCCCAGTTTTGTTATAAATGTAAAGATCTTTAATCACCTATTATATATTACATTTAAAATAACGTAAACTTAAGTTTTCTAATACTATCTCATTTTTTTAAAATAATTTCTTTTTGTCCAACTCGAAACAATATTTTAAACATTATTAAAATTACTTATTTTTTGTTTTGGAGCGTTACTGATTTTGTGTAATATAGTGCATACATCAATACCTTTTAATACAGGCATCGTATTTACTTGGAAAAGAGAAAATTGTTGTCATTTTTTTACATACAATACATGATTTTATGATTATTTTATCGTATTTTGAAATATTTAACTGAATAAAGTATTTTCATCAACTGCGTGTCTGCATCATTGTAAAAAAACTTGTTTACCGTTATGTTCAATCATATGGTTAGAATTCGTCAGTCGCCATTTTGAGACTATTATTGTTAGAAGTTTTCGTGAAACTGGTGTGAATATTTTTTTAATTGGAATAAAACGATAAATAAACTTTGTGTCCGACCTAAAATAAATATATAAATAATATTGGCCTAAATCATTGTAGCTAACTATCACATTAATAAATTACCATCTGTTTTCATTACAGTCATCCAAAGTGATAAATGTCAGCTGTTAGCGTAGTGATGTATTAGGGATTACTTCTACTAACATTTCGAGCTGTCATTCAGGTAAACTTAGCTCGTGTGTGCCTTTTATCTTCTCGTAACACTCCCCTTCTTCCACTGACGAAAATGAACCCTCACTCTACTAAATACGCCAGGAGAGCATTGACTTAGAGTTTAAAACTATTTTTTCTTGTTTCCTATTCAAGATGTATATTTTTCCAAAGAGATTTTTAATCTACATCCTGAAAGGAAGATTTCTACTGGCCATTTCTGTTAATAAACCAAATAGCCTAAGTTGTAGACGATTTAAAATAAAACACGTTTACAAAAATACTACTTCAAGATAAAAAAAAAGATGGATTAGATAGCAATTATATTTGACAATTATGGTTATAGCCTCATCTAACTATCATATTATTTAAATTGAAATATGACACCTGTAGACGTGAATCGAACTTAAAGGTCACGGGTTAGATTCCCATGTCCAGGTGTCATTTTTCAATTCAAAGAATATAAAAAGTAATATTTTGACATTAAAGTTTTTTTTAAGGTTTGTTTAAGAACTCATGCGTTTAGTTTAATGTTAAGCTATACTTTATTTTTAAGACCACATTCACTTTTTATACACTGTATTAGTAACTTCCATATGTCTTATTCAGATATTAACTAAAATTATATATAGAAGATCCGGAAACTCAAACGAGATCCCAACCTATGATCATCATCCATGATCGATGCCAACAAACCGATCGTTTCATCGGTGGTTTTTCCACTACAAGCGAATATATATGTGTGTATTTTTTGTTGTTGAAAAGGTGAACAATACAGAAGGCTTCAGAAGGTATGCACAAGTCGTAACAATGGTGTAAACACTTGTTCCTTACGCCTCCTTCAAACATCAGTGACTCTTCAAATAATGGCGGGCAGTAGCAAACCCAAGCTGAGTGCTTTAGCAAACTCCGGGACAAATTCTTTGGACAAACACTGAGCTTACATTCCTAGCACAATACAACAGCCCAACATATTGTTTAAAATGGGGGATAACGAAAATTCTCGTTTTATACAAAGAAGAAGAAAAACGTTGAGGAAAAAAAGAGAAAAGAATTGAAGGTTGAAATGAGAAGACACTTGTGAGTAAGAATTTTTTTTTAAAATACTCATGTGTTATTTTAAAAGTATTTGGAATTATAATAATGTTGGTGGAACAAAAGGATGCCAATACACTGAAATAATTATCACCTGTGTTTTTACTGAGTAGACCTTGTGAGTATAAAGAAATACCATTGTCCATTATTTGAAAGATTGGCTTTTGTTTGGACTTGAGATACAGAGCGATTGTTTGAATACCAAAATGACGCTGTGAGGACGATGGAGGCCACTTTTTTATGTTGGTATTTAAAGAGGACTTTTTTAAGCACACGGTTTCACTATAATTCAACTAAATCTATCTACACAAATATTTATCATTAGAATACTCAATCAAATCAAGCTTAAGACATTTGAAGTTTGGATTCCATGATTTATAACTGTTTTTTCGAAGAACTATAGGTAAATTTTTTGCGACATTTTTGCATAGATTGTAAAATGATAAATTTGGTTGGTAGAGATTTTAAAGAACCACTGAAATTATCTGAAAACTAAATAAAGCAAAATATCCACTCAACGGATTTAAAATGACCATTTTTTTATCACCGTGCTCAGGCTATAAGCATATTTATTAATTACGCTAGCGAGTTAAGGATTAGTAAGGTTTAATTTAGAGGAAAATGTTCCCGCATTTGTGTGTAAAGAGTGTGAAAAGCAAATCAGGAAGAACACTCTCAGTGCACCCGACCGGGATTCGTTCCTCTATCTTCCTGCTATTAGCAGACAAGTCAAGTGTGAGTTTTACGCCTTATAGCATGTGGCCACTGAATCAGGTAAAAAAAAAATCTTATAAAGTTTCACATCTCTGAAAGTAAAATAAGGACAAAATAGGACGTTGTAAACATTTTTTTAACCTCCTAATAGATTGTTAACTCATGTTTGATTAAGAAAAAGCAGATGAGAATTAAAACCGTCCGTAATACATTTACGCTGAAAGGTAAAATGAAATGAAAAGTGAAAAATCTGTTTAAAATGGTACTATATACTTTTTTTTTAAATTCTCTTTTTAAGTGTATTTACTGAAATCTGAATATTTGTTTTGAGAAGTTAAAGGTCCTTTAAGCAGCCATTATTATTGATTATTATTATTATTTAGCACCGCGTCTTACTACGCGTTCGGGCTATACGCTTAGGTACTAATTACGCTAATGTAATAGGAATTGGGAAGGTTGAATCTAGAGGAAGTGAACCCGGATTTGTGTGTAGATTCAAACCTCGATCTCCCCGTCCTCAGCAGTCTAGCTCAACACAAATCTAGCGTGATAGAAAACTACGCCACCGAGGCGGGTTCGAGTCTTATTGACCCCCAATAACCTGTAATGGTTTTCTTTACTGTTTAGTGGTTATTTAATTAAGGTTAGGTTTAATTTTATTTCTCCCAATAAGACTTGGGCAAAGACAAAAAACTATACCGGATAATAAACCTCCAGGATAAAATGGTTACTCTCCTTTTGCCAACTTGAGTCCTTCACCACTAGGGTCGCTACGTTCAGTCCTATTATCACCCAGCAGTGACACTAGTGAAGCCTAGTGTTGAAGGACTCAAGCTGGCAAAAGGAACGCAGCGAAACCCCCGTTAGGTTGAGAGTATGTGGACTTGTGCCAGGGACTATATCCCACCCTCTTACGAACTCATCCCTCAACTGACTAACCGGAACATTTGGTAACAGATTTAACTCAAACCAGAAAACGTATCGAAGTGTGTGTTTTTCTACATCTTTTAATTGACAATATAGGAATTTGGATGAGCTTAAAAGATTTTGCTTTTAAAATTGTGGTTTTTCAATATTGTTGTATTTTATAAATATGGTAAACTGGTTTCACAGGTCTAAATTCCACTGTTATTTAAACTATAGTATAAAAAGCATCACAGTCTGACGTCTGGTTCTGGATTTGTAACCTACCAAATCTAGGTGCTTTCCCCTCCTCATTAAAAAAAATCATCTAATGCCATTATGCAAATGACAAAATATGGCCAAAATAAACTAAATATATCTCCGGTAGAAACATAGAGTTTAATTTTCTTCATATGGTGATATCAACAGTTCTTGAATACCTCTCTTGAGCGTAGCGGAATTAGATGGGAGATTTTTTAAATTAAGATAAAAAGTTGTCATTAAATTCGAGTACACCATTGGCATATATTCAAGGACCGTTGATATCACCATGTGAAGAAAATTAAACTTTATGTTTCTATTTAAGCAACTCTTGATTTATTTTTATCAACAAATGTTTTGATAAGAAATAACTTTAAAAATACTGCCCTTGAATCGCGTTCCCTAGACTCCAACCTTAAAGAATGTTTAAAATAAAATTACAAAGTAATAAATTTAACTAGTGACGCAGCACCAAGCGTAGGCCCTACTGACTGAAAACTATAAACCATTGTTTCAAGCCCGGGGGTGTTGGCTTCGATACCCATTTCTAGTCATCACTATTTTTCAACTAATTTAAATATCAACCGTTGGAGATGTCGCGTTCACATCAGTCGGGAAGGAAGAGTGACTCATGATGCGACACATTGGACTGTCTAGAAACAGACTTGTCCGCTAATTACCTCTGAGGAGCTGTCAAGATGTCATGACAGTCGCGCGTCATCACCACCGTCTCATTTGTAGGTATGATGTCATGACAACAAGGGTAGGTGGGCAGGTTACTGGCAGCCATTGTACTTATAATAGCTCAGAGATACAACAGCCTGTTCACAAGCTGGGTTTTTTTTTACCACCACGTCTTCTTACTATCTGTTCGGGCTACACGTTTACATATTAATTTCGCGAATGTGTTATGGACTAGAAAGGTTGAATTTAAATAAAGAATACTCGCATTTGCATGTAAATAAATGTGAAGCGGCACGGTAAAAGAGACACTATCTTCACCTGGGCCAATGTCAAGTTATTGGTGTCAGTTGAAAGAGCAAAAATTACTTGATAATGTGATGTAAAATATGTAAACATATTCCAAGAATTGAGAAAGTTAATGCCATTTGAACCCGCAAATTGAAAGAAGTGCGCTTTGAGAAAACAAGGGTTAAAGTTTGACATTATTTAAAGAAACGTACCAAAATGTTTTCTCTGCTATCAAGGATGCAAGATATGAAAAAAAAAATCTTGTTGTTATTATTATTATTAGCACCGCGTCTTACTACCCGTTCACGTTATACGCACTTACGCTAATGTGTCATGGTAGGGTGATTGTGAGATGAAATGAAGGACCTACAGTTTAACGTGGAATCCGAACCACGGTGGAGGCCTGGCATTCCTCTCATTCACAAGATGTATTGTCAGAGGTGACGGAAGGGTTTGGTAATCAGATAAATTTATGCCGGGACCGGGGATTGAACCCCGGCCGCCAGCATAGAAGTCTGACACCTTACACCTAGACCGCCAGGTCACCTATGTATATTTCTTGTTGTTTAAAAGGGGATGTAGGCAGTGTTTGCTGCAGTAATCTCCAAGATGAGTTTTTTTTATCCAGAATAATATTATCAGCTGTGTTGAAATATTTGCTCGGTGACGATACGGTCCCTTTGCATTGCCACGTCACAAATACAGTAGAAAACAATTTAGGATAAACCACTCTCAGTACACCCAACTGGGATTCAAACCCCGATTTCTCCACCATTGGCAGTCCAGTATATTTCGAGAGTGACTCCCTAGATCCGGAGTGAGCAACCCTCTCTCATCAATGGTCACAAGTGGAGAATTGGCCATAAAAGTGTGGTGAATTTGAGTTTTCCAGCTCTCACAGTAAAATAAAACTTTTACCTGAAGGCGTGGGCTGGTTGTAGCTTGATATTTATTGCATATTATTGGGAAAAAATTAAGACTCTGGTCTACTCGACGTTAAGAGGATATTGTACATATAGTGGATCAAAAAATCTGTCCTAAATATTTGAATAACTCTTTTCTGATTTCAATTACTTAAAATTAACATTTAAATTCTGGCGGGAAACATTTCACTTTGAAATTACAAATTCAAGCAAAGAAATGTCCACCCTTCTTTTTTTGGACAAGTGCGGGCTTGAAGATGATTTGCTTTCTCTTCAAACTTTGGAACACATCATAAATTTACCAGAGATTTTCAGTCACAGATATGTGGAAATATAATTATTCTGACTGACAAAGATCTCCTAACTTTGAAATAGGACATCTCTAAATGGTTGTCCATGTTTGTATCAACGTGTATGCGTGAATCTACGCTCTTTACTGTGGGATTCATCAAATAAAAATACAGATCTCAAATTGTTGACGAAAATTTGGAGGTGAAGCTAAGATGTGCATTGAGTACAGATATTTATCCATTGTTTCAACAATTTGTCAGACAAAAAGATGCTCAAATCTGTCATCGTCTTACATTTTCAATTGGAACAATTTTAATCATTTTGCGTCTGAGGTAGTTTTAATTGTGTACATATTTTGAATAAACTTTGTTAAAACAGTATGCGTTTCTTAAATGTAGGGATGTAGTGAACACGAGAAAAGCTCAGTGCTTTTGCAATTTTTACAGTAAAACCTTTTTTAGCCCAAATAAATAAAATATTGTTCCATTAGAAACATACATTTTAATTTTCTCCACATGGTGATGTCAACAGTTGTTGAATATCTGTCATGAACATGGCAGCATTAGATGATTTTTTAATGAAGAGAAAAAATGTTCACTAAATTACAAGAAACTCTTGAAAGATTTTTAAGAAATGTTGATATAACCATGTGAATAAAATGAAATTCTATGTTTCTACTGAAGAAATATTATTTATTTTGACCAAATTATTTTGTATATAAAAACAATGACCTTTTCTTGAGTCCACTTCCCCCTCTTTAATGTTCGATTGAACAACCTAATTTCTCAAATTATACATTGTGAATTTTTACATGGTATGGCTAATTTAATTACTCATTTGCCACACCTGTGGCTATATTGAGACATATGTTGCTCACCTCTCCCTTAAACCATATGGCCCCAGTGGTGAATTGCTCACAAGTTATTTTTACACGTACGGCGTCTTGTTATCGGTCTGTGCTATCTGGATTAATATACATCAGTGACCCGTATCGGTAAGCAGACGTAATGAACGTCATGAACATCTATATATTCATGGTTTTTGAATACTGAGAGGTCGAAGTTAGAATCCCGCCTGAGTGTACTGAGGGTGTTTTTTTTCCTAAATATATTCCCACTCAAATGTGGGTACGTTTCTTTTCAATTATACCTTAATAATTCCTACCTCATTGTCGTAATTAAAATATGTATAGCCAATAGGAATTGTAAAATGTGATTAGGGTAGTAACATAAACATCCATATTAAGGTAGGGGATAAATAAGGTATTATTTATATTAAATGTATCCGCATTTTATGGAAAGATAGTGGGAAACAATTTTGAAACAAAAACACCTTCAGTACACCCAGCCAAGATTCAAACCTTGACCTCAGAGTTCTACGAAAGCTTGATGTTCTGTCCACGTACTCACTGATGCGGAATCTGTTTTTTTTTTTCCAACCTGGCCGGTGATAGATGAGGATATTATTTCCCCCGCGAATGCTATTTACCATTCTCTCTTTTAAGAGATTTCTTTTTTGTATGTTTATTTAACTATACTGTGTTAGATGCATGATACTATTTTTAGAAAAAAATATTTTCAGGCGATATAAAAACACTAGAAGCAAGATAGCACAAACCACACTCTCATTTCATTTCTGATATAACCCTAGTTTTTTACTAAAAGAAGGGAGGTAAAACGTTTTATAGTACGCCATTTAGGCTGTGTAAGGGTATAAGGTATCCTATTTCAACCCTCAATCATGGAAAATTATCTTAAGGTCCTTAGCCCTGTCGAGTGCAAGTCTAGAGCCTATTCTTTGGGATGGTGGGTGGGAGGGTGAAAAGCGTGGCCCTGGCTTCACAACCGACCAGAGTATCCTTCCGCGCCAACAAGAACAGATGGATCACGGAAACCGTAGATGGCGCTAGCTACCGGACAGGTCTTGCGGAAAAATCATACTTTTTGAAATATCATTTTTCACGAGAACGAGATAAATTTTATGTTAATATTTTCAACACCCCTTTTAAGATAATGTATTAATATTTATTAATTGTTAATTCTTTTTTTATATATATAAGACCGGCAGTTATCTATTAAAAATGTCAATTTTATTGATATTTGATCACTGTTAAAATTATAGATGAGGAGTATATATAAAAAGTATAGCTTAATTAACATGCTTCTATTCTTGAACAAATCGTTTCCGAAAAGAAAATTGCAAAACCATAAAAATTCTTGAAGTTAACCTTTTGGTTCCATAACTCTTTATTTCAACGCCAAATGAAAAGGGAAAATCGCCTTAATATTTGTGTTTGAATTGGTTGTGTTACCCTAGTATTACAATTTATTGATACTTCAGTAAAGTTAGTTTTTCTATCCCTTTTTAAAAGATTCCCCGTTAAATACACAAATAAATGAGTTATTGTTATGTCAAAATAAATATTTAAACAAAAATAAATACACTTGAGAATGTCTACATTTAACACTGTTCATAATAGCGAACTAAAAGCATATATTTAAAATATAGTTTTTGTCCGTGACTTAAAGTCTCCAGTAAGTACTTATTTTTTTGGTTTTGATGTGGAGTAAATTAAACTCTCATTATGCAGATTAATTTTACATGGTGTTGTATAAAACTGCTTTGCACATTTTATTAGCTACTTTCTTTTTTTTAAACGCTGTAAAGTTAATTTAGACAAGTCACCAACCTCTAATGGCCTTCGTGAATATAGGAGTGGGTACACACCAACAATGTAGGAAACATAATATGCACATAGAAGTTGTTTTATGAAACGAAATAAATACTTCATAACTAACTGTTCTCGTCTAACAGCCAAGAAAGCAGATTTCATGCCCTTTACAGTGTATGAGTGGCTTTTGAAGAAGAAAGAGATAAAGATAAACAGTGTTTATTAAGGTGGGACGTGGGAACGAAGAAACGCTGGTCTGAAGCCCGTATTTTGTCAGTTTTAATTTTACTAAAATATTTTTTTTTTGTCAAACTAAATAAAACATTCCTTCAACATATAGTTTTAGATCCATTAATATTTCCATCCTGTGGCCTGGGTCAATTTTCTATTCAAGCCATATATTTTCCACTGCCAGTTAGGCAGGCCTGTCGTAGCTTCATAATGCTTTATAATATAACTTAAGACTAGGACAAACACAACATCCAGTCCCCGACAGTTAATTCATCACTATCAAAGGATAAACCCATATTCCACCAATGATAAATGTTTCGGTCATACTGGAAACCGAACCCGGGACCTTAGCTCAGTGGGAGGACACGTGACTGACTGAGCTAAGGTGTCTGATTCAATATATAGTACGGTATTGGTTTAATTTCCCACAAAAATTAATCTCATAATTTTTTAAAATATTTATTATTGGCATTGTGTTATTTGACCAGAACTTTCTATCGTCATTTAAAAGGTTTCTTACCAAACACCACGTTGCTCATAACAAATATCCAATAACTGTTATTTTATTGCACCACGTTCTATATCTGGTCAGGTTATATGCAAATAGGATGAGTATTCTAAGAGGAAGGAAGCATTTTAGAGGTAATCTACCCGCGTTTGCGTGGAAGGAGAAGGGGAAATCATATAGGGCAAAATACACCCAATAGATCCGACTAGGATTATAACCCTGACCTCCCCATCTTATCCAAGCCAGACTAACACTAGTGTGACTTCTTAGACTAGCCCTGTACAAATGGCGGTCCACGGACCACATGCGGCCCTCGACAGAGTATACCGCTGCCCGCAGCGCATTAGAATGTTTTTAAAACAAATGTAACGTCATCCAGGAAATCCTTAAGCAGGATCAAACTTAAATTTGTATAAAATTAATTATGTGAACTATTTACTGTACTGTACTGTATATATACTATTACAATACTTTTAATGCACTATACTACTTATTAGTCTATAGGCCTATTTCATCTGTTTAATTTATCCGAAAATTTAAAATATCCTAGGTCTACACTGAATAAATAGGGTGAGTGATATATAATTAACATTACTCTTAGCGGAATATTTCAACACTCGTCATTCACCTTAAATATCCGTATGCTTTAACTTAGTACTTGGATAGTTTAAATAATCAAAATAGTTACAAATATGAATTAAATTAGATTAGAAAATTCAAAGCAATTAATCTCAAACTAAAAAAAAATAACTTAGTAAAGAAAAACAAATATATTTTCTGTTTAAGAGTAGGAACTAAATTTGTTTATTGACACTATATAGGTTTAATTTCCACATCTGTGGACCTCCCACTGTCTATGAATATAAAATAAGGCAATTAACAAACTTCAAGTTTGACAGCCCTGCCTTAGAACATTTGGCCACTTAAACGGGATTCAAGGGCTTTTGAGATTAATTTGGGTAGAAAATTAAACGATTCTTATTTATACATTTTGGCAAAAAAAAAGATTTTTTTAAACTTAAGAAATACTGGCCTTAGCTCGCGCCCCCTTCCATCCAACCTTATTAAGGATTGTTTGTGATATTGAGAGCAAAGTTTTTTTTTTTTGCACTCAGCGTGATGTAAACAAGTACCACCTAAGGGGAATTAAATCTGCACTAGCTTTATACAAAAAATAAAAGATTAAATTCAAAGTTACGAGGGCTTGTTTTTTTACATTGTTTACTGTCACATATTTTCATATTTACACCTGTTGTCCATATTAAACGATAGCTTTGCATACAGGTCAAACCAGTTGTGATTTAACCAACAACTATCAGGTATAATACTATCATTAAGGCCTGGAATTTTTTTTTACTAACCAATAATATATTCAACGCATGTATATTCTCTAAATCCATAAAATACTAGCCTACTTGATTAAATAATCGATATTATATTCTAAGTGTATGAATTTTCATTATTCTATATTATCATAAACTTAAAATTGTTTTTATGAGTTTCTTAGCTGCCCGTAATGAAGTTTGCGTAACCTGCTTTGTTGGCCGCATCGTCTAAGGTGCTACTCTTATAGTAGACTAGAATTCCGATGATAGGGATATCGAGGTTCGAATTTCAGTTGGGTATACTGAGGGGAGTTTATCTAAAATAGTTTTTTACTCTTTCTCCATGAAATGTGGGTACACTCCCTATAGATATAAACTTCCTTATCCCTAAAATCCTTAGCGTAATTATTACATAAGCTTATAATCCAAACAGGTAGTAAGAAACGGTGCTTAAAAAAGGTTGGACGTAAAGTCGTGTCCCCAAGGTCGAATAGTGGAGATTCTTCTATAGACGTTGTTGATCGACGTGTCTATTGGTTTTCTCATCTGCTGTCGGTAAATATCTAAATAGGTCGAGTCAATTCTTGTACCCTGTGGGGAGATGTTCCAGCGTTCAACTTTCGTAAGAGTGGGTCTTTAGATTTAGTTTTTTTTAAATGAAGTATTATTATTAGCACCACGTCTTACTACCCGTCCGGGTTATACGCACTTACGCTAATGTGTAATGGTAGGGTGATTGTGAAGATGAAATGGAGGACCTACAGTTTAACGTGGAATCCGAACTATGGTGGTGGTCTTGCATTCCACACATTCACAAGTTATGGTTTAGTGAAGTAGTAGAGCCAAAAGGTGCACCATTGTTGCAAATAAAAGGTTGCATATTTTTGGTAAATAAATATTTCAAAGGGCCTTCTCTTTTCTTTTTGTAAACAAAATAAATGGTACGGTGCACCACACAGACTCTCTTCCTCTTTTATCTTAGAATAGACATTAACTAAAACTTATTTAGATTTGTGTAGCGAAATAATAGGGCTATACATTGATGTAGAAACTCTACACCAAAGATCATAATTGAAATAATATAGACTTTTAGATAATTTAAGGCATTAAGAACTAGGAACACTGTTACAGAAAAATTGAAAAACATCTTTGTCCACCAAAGTATAAGAATCCAATTCATTTTCAAATATCTGAGTTAAAATATATATATTTGCTTATAGCTCAGAAATGATTGGTTTTATAAAAATATATTTCAAATAAAATATTTTTATATTTCAAAACCCTACAAATTTATAATGAAAAGTTGTTTCGTATCACAAATAGTTGCAGAGAAATTATGAAAATGGGCAAATTTCCCTCATGTAAAGTACCCTCAAAGTCATTTTCATGAGAAAATGAGAATTTCCATCTTATTTATTATGATGAGCAATGTCCATATATAAAATTTAATCAAAATCATTAGAGCAAATTTAGAGCCAATCGGTTTTTTCTCTTTTTACCCTTCACTAAACTACCCTTGATTTTGTAATTATATATCTAAGTATAAAACTCCTCGGAGGGACCTTATGAAACTCTCAGATACAAAGTTTTAGCCCAATCGGTAAAATACTTTCGGCTCTAGCCCAAAGTAAAAACAAACGGCATTGCAAAAAAAAACTTTTTTTGTTTCAGGGGTCATGAAAAGTCAACATTTATCAAAATTTCGATTTAGATCTTTTTTTACGAATACAGTACTTCCTCTCTGAAGTGTCAGAGATAGTAAAAAGATATTTAGCAGGAATTCTTTTTACTAAAAATAATGACAATACAGCTTTATTAGTTAAATTTCTGTCCCCGTAGTATTTGTTAGTTTGACATGCCTGTTTTAGGCGTTTGACCCAAAAGAGATTGGACCGTCTGTGATGGGGATATCAGGCTTCAAATCCTGGTCGGGTGTTCTGAGGGAGATTTTTCCTTAATGATTCTCTAAGATACCTACGTGCCAATCCACCTCCTCTAAATTCAATCTCCCTCATCCCTAACACATTAAATTATTAACACATATAAGGATAACTCAAATAAGAGTAGTTGCTAGAATTTAAAAAATATATAATTCAAAGTAATGTCGTTTACTCCATTTATATGTCATCTCCTATTTTATAGCTATATTGTTTATAATTTTTTTCTACCCTATCTTTGTCCCAACAGTGTTGATCTAGTATGAGAGAATATTCTGTGGGTGTAAAACTTAGTATCTTACCTTACATGGCAACAAAAAATAGGGTGTTTAAAAACAAGGTATTTAGGAAGAAATTTGGTCCAAAATGCTATGAGGCTACTGGGGAGTGGAGTATGTTACATAATGATTAGATATATACCCTGTTCTTATCACGATACATTGATAGGATAATAAAGACTTGAGAATTATGGTGGGAACGGTATGCTGCGGGAATGGGATAATCTATAACCACGTACAGGGTACCAACTAGCAAGCCCAATGGGAAGAGACTATTGTGAAGACATAGACGCAGATGGGAGGATAGCATTAGAATGGACCTGAAAGAGATAGGGTGTAATGAGGTTGACTGGATAGGATTAGCTTTAAGGTAGGGATTAGGTGTAGTAAGGTGGACTGGATATACCAAACAAGCTCAAGCTAGGAACAGGTGGCATACTTTTGTAGGTGCGGTGATAAATATTAGAGTTCCTAATGCCATAGATTAATTAAGTAACTAAGTAAGAAGGAATTAAATAGTCATGAATAAGTTATCTGTTTACTTTTTATTCAAGCCGTGTATTAATAACAACTTGTAAATGTGTGGAGTGCCAGGCCTCCAATGTGGTTCGGATCCCATGTTAAACTGTAGGTCCTTCATTTCATCTCACAATCACCCTACCATTACACATTATCGTATGTGCGTACAAATCAAACGGGTAGTAAGACGCGTTACTACTATTATTACTACTACTACTACTACTACTACTAATAATAATAATAATAATAATAACTTTTATTAGTATTTTGAGTGTCCACCCACCCCCTATATATTTAAGGTGCAAAACTATTTATTACTGACCATTATGACCTACCGGAGTACACAATAATAATTAATAAAAATTATATCGGTTTTATTATTTTTAACTTGTGTATGACTGGACAAAATTAATACAAACTAATACTTAACCTTCACATTAATCCACTACATTATAGTGTATGTATTTTTATTTTTCAAAAGTGATGTTTTCTTGATGGTGAAATCTGTGTCCTCACTTAAAGCATCACTTGACGAATCACTTGACGAAATAATGTCGGCAGAATGGTCTCACAAAAGTCCGGGTTGTCTGTCGAGTCACATCAAACTCCATAACTCGCTCTGACCCATTCACAATAAGGGTTATTTTCACTGCCTTTCCCATAAAGATTCTCACCTTAACAGACCATCAGATAAAAACTAGTTTTTTTAATGTTGATCGACTGATATTGTTGTTAGGATCCGATAGGTAAAGTGTACATATCTTTCACATGAATGTCGTACTCTTTAAGGGCGTACTTGATTGAAGAGGAAGATGACGAGATCTAAGGATCTTTGAAATTGTTTGGTTCGGAACTGTTTAACTTGTGTTTAGTATTCTCTTTTGTGACGATCGGTAGCCGCGTAAATATTGTTCAGGCATCCGACAGACGTACCATTTTCAAGAGGTAAAATAAATACGTTTATTTAAATAATATACTGGAGGATTTTGTGCTCCATCCACCCGGCCACGTTAAAGATTGTTTGGAAAGGAAGGTTGTCAGAGTTTGGTCCCATGTTGGTTTACTAGCTCGCCCCAGATGTTTTGTACCTGCTTATCTATTTACTAACTCGACCCCGGCTGATATTTTCATGTTTATCTGCTTACTAACTCGACCTCGGATGTTGTTTTATTGTTTATCTGTTTACTAACTAGACACCGACTCTGGTTTTTATGTTTATCTATTTACTAACTCGAGCTCAGGAATGGCTTACCTATTTATCTGTTTACTAACTCAATCCTTGCTGTTGTTTATATGTTTACCTTTTTACTAACTAGACACAAACTCTTGTTTTAATGTTTATCTCTTTACTAGTTTGAGCTCAGCTACTGCTTACCTATTGATTGTTTACCAACTTGACACCGGCTGTTGTTTACATATTTATCTGTTTATTAGATTGACCCCGGCTATTGTTTTCATGTTTATTTGTTTACCAACTCGATACCAGATTGTTTGCTTATTTATCTGTTTACTAACTCGACCCATACTGTTGTTTACCCGTTTGTTTATTTCATTATGATTCAGGCCTGGCCTAGTCAGGTATGGTCCACTTGCGCTAGCTGTGGTCAAGAGCGATAAAGAGTTTTACTTAACAAAATGACTAAATATTTCGGTTTTAATCTTGTTCGGTGGGGGAAATTACGTCTTCTTGTGTTACAAAGGTTGGGGAGGTAGTCCAAGGACTTACGCGTGATGTGAAGCTTAGCATTTGTGTGGTTTTAGACGTTAGTAGCTCTAATCGACTACCACATCGACACGACTGCGAAACTTTTCTTTTCCTTTTATAAGTTATTTTTTTTACAGTAAAAGTCTCTACTTACCGTCATTCAAGGTAAAGGGTAGGGGGGAGGAAGGGAAAACAAGCCAATGACAGTATTTTTCTGCAGTTTTTATACAAACAAATATTTGAACACATTAAATAAAATATTTATCCACTAGATATGTTTAATTAATTTTCTAAACATAATAATCAAACCATTTTTTAATATTTTTAATGGGAAACGTGTAATTTGATTAGAACGTTTAAAAAGTTAATGTTCAAATACCAATATGCTCATGGCAGATATGCAAGAACTTGTAATGATACTGTTTTGGACTCCTCTCATGTATTCAAAAATTTATGGATGAAGTGTACTTTTCTATAATGTACTGTATGTAAAATTCGCTTTTAATACTTAATCCATGGATAATCACGCATTTTCAGAAATAATTTCAATATATTGCGCTTTAAAACTTTTTATTTTATTTAAAAGCTCAACTCCGTTTTATTAGAAAAATCATGTGACATGCTGACTCCCTCTACCCAATAGGAAGCTAGCCTTCACTACATCAGGCTTCCAGGAGTTCTACAATTAATTTTAACACTGGTGACAAGGGGTCCAAGAAGCAAGGGGTAGGTCATATATAAGTAGCTTTTGCGTATGAATCGATACAGAAAAACAGAACGCCGTACTCAAAAATGCAGAAAATAGTTATATTAACACAGAAAAATAGTAATATCACATAAAAACTGAATCAATGTCAATAGTGAAAGTGTAAGCAAATCAATAAATTGTGTACGACATCAAGTTTTATCTGATTTCAATCAATTACATAAAATTATATCACATAACCATGTAGAAGTGCGTAGTAATGCACGCGTCTTCAACATCATAAAACCCGGTATCGTCCACATTCGCATCACAATAAAATCCCATATCGATATAATTGATGCTCAATCACGGAGCAATTTATCAATAAAAACCATATCATAATAGACGGTTAGGATTATTACATGTATAAAATCTAGCAAAACGTATCTACTGAACCAATATATATTTTATTGTGTACAAAAATTATTATTTTTGCTATGAAAACTGCAAAACTACTTACTTTAACTCAGGCTAGCCTCTATGCTGCCTTAAGAGATTAGCTTATCTCTTAGATAATTTAAACTAATTATATAATAATATTAACCAAAGGATGACTTTACCAAACCTTCATCTTTAATAGAATTAATATAGAAATACTTTGACAACTCAAAATCACCTTTCATTTAATCATACAAGCTATTCTTCAACTATTGCTTTTGACATATGTAATATATATATAGTGTCACTTCTTGCCTTTGTTTGTGATTGTTATTCTACATTTATTTTCTATCTCCTCTAACTAAACATAGCTTTCTCCGTGTTCCTATCGTAGCTACAGAATTACTAGTAGTTCTGTGAACAGTAAATATTGCTTTCTCTGTGTTCTTATTGCTACTACAGTCCTTACATGTATCTTTGGATTTCAAGTAAAAATATCTCTTCTAATTTATCCTTGGATTTCAAGTTGATATTTTTTCTTCGTGGGCAAGTTATATCAGTGGCGTATGCAGGATTCAAGTTTGGGGGGGGGGGGCTCTTTATTTGAAAGCTTATTTTTGAAAATTACTAAAGAAACTGTAATTCTCAGAAATAATCATAGTTTTAGAGTATTCATAATAATTATTAATCACTAACCTGTAATGTAGCTTGTAAGAGGAATACTTCATACTTTATAGGCATTTAGTTTAGTTATTACGTTAGGTAGTATAAGGATAGAATAAAATATGTAAGCTTACACAATTTAGAATTTTGTTTGATAATTCTTAAAACATGGTAACAATGTACAATTTTTACAGCTATTCTTTAAGTTTATAATTATAAATATTTAAAAAGTATTTAACATAATAGTAATTTTAAATAAAACTAATACAAATGAAAGAAATAGTGTTTAAATATTGATGATACTATCAACAGTGGCATAAAAAATCTTGGGTAATTATAGTGTCAAAAAATAAAAATAAACCAAATAAGGCGAATAAAAATTATTAGCACAAGCAAAAAAGTCACAAACCCTTAAGTGAAAGAGCATCTTCTGTTGCTTTGATTATAGTGATTGATAATTTTTGAGATATTCACTTTTATGTCTCTATATACATTCATTAAAGCTAAAGACGTTAGCCGGTCTTCACCTATGCTATTGTGCAGGTAATTCTTCAAACTCTTCAAAGTCGAGAATGACCTTTCAACGGAAGATGTGGTCACAAGTATTATTGGCAAAATTCTTAATAGAATTGTCAGATTAGGAAACATTTATCGATCTAAAAATTTTAATGTGTCGTCAGCATTCTTTGGCTTTGTAGAATCTGTAGCTTTCCAGTATGATGCCCAAAGGCTCAATTCCACTTTCAATATATGTCTGCTGTTGAGCTGCATATCATCCTTGTAAAATTCCAAAGCCGGTAACAAGTAGCTAAACTTTTTTGTTTACAGCGTTTACTGGGATTAAACAGTCAAGTCCTCTTAAAAGATCCCTATGGTTTGAAAATCTCCCTTTCAATGAAGCTAATATCTCGTCCAAATAAGGATAGAACACAATTAGTCCTTAGTATTCTTCTGTGGTTTTGGCTTCAACATTTGCTTTTTACCTCTGTGTGCCTACTGTTCTTGGTCCTTTTATAGGGACGTCTAATTTATGAGATATGTTTCCAGATTTTGTAAACAGTTTCTTAAATTCTTCTTTTCCACCTTTCCTCACGTTGGCAAAAACCTTTTCTGTCATACTAGTTTTAAGCAAAGCTGAACTTATATCTACATCTTCTTTTTATAGATATTTTGATTTTATGTATATCATAGAAGACATTTTTGACATAACGGTAAGAGTGATGATAAATTCAAACTTACATAAACATGTGTGAAGACAAGTAACTTTTCCATTTGCGTCTGCTTCGTTGCTCATAATAGTTTCCAATGCTTCAATGATACAATCGAAACACTCATGGACTACTGAAACAGCATCGTGTCTCTCCACCCATATGAATAATATTTAGCACCGCGTCTTACTACCCGTTCGGGCTATACGCTTTAAGTACTAATTACGCTAATGGATTAGGAATTGGAAAGGTTGAATTAGAGGAAGTGAACCCGCATTTGCGTGGAGGGAGAGTGGAAAACCATTTAGGAAAAACCACCCCCAGTTCACCCGACCGAGAATCGAACCTCAGTCTCCCCGTCCTCAGCGGTCGAGCTCAACACGACAAGCGCGTTAGCCAACTACGCCACCGAGGCGGGTTCCACCCATATTGTTTCGCAGTATTTGTGGAGGTCAGTATTGCCCTTTCTTGCTGCCACTAAAATATCTTTCAAAGCTTTGGCATGCATTGCTTAAGCTCTAAAAAAAAAAAAAAAAGCTGACTTCTGATATTGTAGAGAAACAATTGCGAATGCAATGTGTTTTGGCAGCGTCACTTAAATACAGATTTAGGCACTTAGATTAGCAGTGAGTATATATTGCTTTAGGGAAATCACGTTTAGTGATTTATTGCACACCAGTAAATGCTCCCCGCATAGCTGAGGCTCCATCGTAGCCTTGGCCTCGTACATTCTGAAGATCAAGTCTAAAACGTGAAACTTGTAATTTTATTGTATCAGCAATGCCAGAACCAGGCATATCATAGACTGGGACAAATGTGAGGAAATCTTCTCTGATATCCACGATTTTAACATCAAAGTAACAAACACAAAATGAAAATTGCTCAACTCGGCTAATATCAGTTGTTTCATCTGCTAATATGGTGAAAAATATCAATTTCTTTATCTTGTCCAAAATTACTGTTTGGATATGTTCCCCTATGTGGTGTACTAGTTCATTCTGAACTATTGGACTGACATACATTGCATTTCCTGCTGAAGATAGAATGTGATCAGCCAAAACGTTGTCTCCTTGATTGGACCGGTAACGTATCAAGGTTCTAAAATTTTCATCATTTGCGGTTGGTTCTTCTAGGGACAAACGTCCGAAATCCCGATGAAAACGAAGAGGTATCTATTGTTTCCCACAGAAAACAATTGTTTCAATAATAAATTGTAAGACTTTCCGCTTCTTTTCTACTTCAACTTTTTCTTTCTTTAGCAACTGTTCCACAACCTTTTGTTTGTTCCCATTAAAAATGTTTAAAAATTCATCTTTTGCCTCTCGAGATCTTTAATGATATTTTGTTCTCGAATGTTTTTCAAAAATCTCTATTGCATCCTTCCACTTTTTGAATGGTCTTTTAACTAGATTTTCTGCTGGCTCACGAGAACCTTGACCAACTTCATTTTGAGCAAATACTCCACAAAGCTTACTAAACACTCCATTTAATTTCTCAGAATATGCCAGCCAAGGAAACCGCTGCAGCCATTTATTTTGAAAGGTTGGTTTCTTTGAACCAATTACCTGAACGTGACATTTGTGGGAGGGTAAGGATTCTCAAGCTCTTCTTATTAACATTTATTTGTCCACATCGCTGATGGTATATCTTCCAACGAAATGTCTAATATCATTATTAGCATACTCACTGGATTTTAGTGGAATACTTTCAGATACCTCTACGCAGTCTCCAATGCAAGCTCTAGAAGTGGAAGGTTCAGAAGAAGAGGGATATGAATGTTGCAGTTGGAGTTGATCCTGAGAAATCCTAAAAAAGAGCTAGAGAAACTCCTCATGCAAAATTTTTGGTAACGAATTATTATATAAGTGTTGTCATTATTCCATATACAACTCATTCTTTACATTTATCTAAAGACTAATGTAAGTAATGTTTTATTACTAAAATCTAAATTATATTAAAGACAAGAAAATAATAAAAATAATACTCATCATGGAGATTGGAAAAGTCAATTAAAACATTTTTCTCAAATGTTGATAGGCTTAACGGAAACAAAACGAATCTACATTTACACACGTAATTTTATAAATTTTTGAATTTTTAATTAAAGTTTATTGAATGTTGACTAAAGAATTAGATATTAGCTTATGAGTGGGAGAATCCACGTGATTTAATCGCTCTAACTCCGCCATTTTAGGTCAGATAAAATATTCCACCATTTTGTGTCGAATAGAAAAATAAAAATAAAATATATATTTGAATAATTCTACAAGGACCACTCACCAATAAATGAGCCATTTTGATTCATTTACTATCACTTATTGAGGTTGAAGCGGGAAAAATATAAAAGTTATCTACTTACATTTGATGAAGTTTCCATCTTATTGACTTTCTCAAGACGTGGCTTCTTGATAATAAATCTATCGATAGTCGAGTATACAATACAGTACAAAGTATAAATTTAGTTAGTTTAATTTTAAAACATATTTGTTTAAGTAGAAAAAAAAGTTCAAAATTAACAGATTACAAATAAAACGATTTAATTAGATGTGATCCATAGAAGTGTTAATATTTACAACTCAATTTTTTTTTTACAATTCGTCAGCGTCACATTATAGCCATATTTTTATTAATACAAACTGTACCGTACTTCTTGCCAACCGTTACTGGAGTCTGTCACTTTAGCTAAGTAGGTAGAGTCTCTGCCTTCGGTCCTAAAATTCCTGGGTTAAACTCCCGGCATGGCAGAAATTTTTTATTATTGGTGAAATATGGGTTTCCCCTTTCACAGTGAATGAATTAACGGCCGGGGCTGGGTGTTGTGTCTGTTCTAGATTTAAGTAGAGTAATTAGTAGGTCTACATAGGCGTACAACCTGAATGGATAGTAGGACGTGCTGCTAATTTTTTTTTATGTTACTCTTTAAGTTTTCGTCTTAAGGCTCGGGGAGGCCCAACCCTCCCGGGCGCCCCCCCCCCCCCCGTATACGCTCCAGAGTTAGATAGAAACCAAATTAATACTATATCAAATAATAAATTATGTTCATAGGGAATAACCATTGTTCACAAGCTTTAAGACGTCATTTTTGCAATATGTACACACACAAAAAATATAAAAATATGCCTTAAGTGTTCCAATAAATGCTTATAATTTAAAATTCAAACTCTATATATGAGCTAATAAATGAAAATCCATTTAAGCGGCCGCTATAATAAACGGATAACAGGATCGAAAAACAATGGAAATTGGTTTTTCGGTGTAGGTTCAAAAAATGCCCCTGAAAAATATATCTAAAATTGTTTAACGTATCAAACGGTCAATATAAAACAGAATATGGGTCTGCTCGGTCAGCGACAACGAGGAGAAAAAAACTCTTTCCCCATGGATTTTATTCAAACATTGTGTAGACCCCAAACTTTTAATAAAAAGTTTATTTTTTTATGACTAATGTCCGTGATTTAACAAGGAAAAAATAAATTGGTGGTAGTTTATGTTTGAAACTTTGTTTCCCAGCTCGGGGTGTAACTAGTATCTCTTCTTCAATCATGTCCTTCCTGCCCCCCTTCCCTTTTCTTACAATCTTGCCTTATCTCATTGGAAAAAGCAACACCTTCTTTCAATTACCAATCCCTAAATTTGGATATCTGTAATAAGAGGGATTTCCGCCAACTTCTACAAGAGTTTGAAAAGTCCTCTCCCCACTTTTTTTCGAAGGAAAACCCACCACAAATAATGCAGGAGAGAAAACAGTAATGTTAAAAATCGTCGCTTGAGTAAAGAATATAAATTGTAACTAAATTTTGTTCTCGAACTAAAAAACTTTAGTGATTATTTTGGATTTGTTTAAAGCTTTTATTTTGTAAATCCATAATTGTTTGCCTAAATATTAGTTGAAAATTAATATCTCTTCATATAGTTCAAGTTTAGGACTTTTAATTTAGTGGCGTAGGTGATCTGGCGGTCTAGGGGTAGGTGTCAGACTTCTGTGTTGGGGGTCCGGGGTTCAATCCTAGGCCCCGGCAAAGATTTATCTGATTACCAAACCCTTCCTTCACCTCTGACAAGACGTGTATTGATCACAACTTGTGAATGTGTGGAATGCCAGGCCTCCAACGTGGTTCGGATTCCACGTTAAACTGTAGGTCCTCCATTTCATCTCACAATCACCCTACCATTACACATTAGCGTAAGTGCGTATAACCCAAATGAGTAGTAATATGCAGTGATAATAATAATAATAATAATAATTTAATGACGTCCATCCATGTTAGATTCTACAGCTCAGATTCCACGAAAATAATATTGACAGATTAAGTCAAATAAAACCAATTATTAAAAAGAAAAAGTGCTTGAATTTTCTCGCCAACATACATTAAATATATATTTGTTTGTTGGCATAAACCACGTCTTAGTACCCGTCTAGGCTATTCGCATTAAATTCCACTAATAGAGTATTTGTCTGAAAAGATTGTGAACATATTTGAGGAAAACCACCCTCATTATACCAAACTGGGCTACAAACACTGCCTGTCGACCTTGATGGTCTTGAGTTAAAGTACTTATCTCAGGACACGATGTTCGTGGGTTCAAATCCAGTTGAGGTCGACGTATTTTTATTGAGCGATAAAAAAACCGTAGCACAACTTCCTTTGGAGGGGAAGTAAAGCCTTCTATCCCCTTTTTCGATTGTGACATGTAAAATAATCCTGGAAGGTATATGAAAAATACCTTTGTCAGCAAAATTGGTAGGTCCTTTCGTTCCCCCTCATTCTCGTGTGCGAATATAATCAGTCGGTTCAAAATGTGAACGTTATATACCTCAAGTAAACAAATAAAATAAAATAATACAAAACCCACACTTCTCGTCACCAGCAAACCAGAAAATATCAAGTTGATGTATGGACCGCGTGCCCACAAATGTAGACTACATCATTCTTTAACATGAACATTATTTTATTTCAACAAAACAATACTTTATATTTAAGCTACTTAGTTTATACATCCTTAGAAACAACCACATAGTTTTTGGGTGGTTAATCTATTTATGTTATTTTTCAATAATTTAAACTTCGTCATAATCATCAGTATGACCAGTTCCATGCCACTGGCCAGGGCTGTTTGGAACATAGTTCTCACCAATGTCTCCTTTCCTCCACCCCAATTTCACACTAACCGTAACCTCATACTCTCCTCGCCACACTTATCTCTTTTATCTTCAATTTCTAACATGATATTAAAAACCCGCCTTGGTGGTCAAATGGTTGGTCTCAAAGGCATCACTCTCGTAAAATACTGGACTGCCAATTATGGGAAGATCGGGGTTCAAATCCCAGTCGGTAGGTTCTTATGCTGGTTTTCCTCTCTCCCCCTTATTCCTATAATCTAAACCTTCCTCACCCCTAACATATTAACATAATTAGTAAACATGCGTATAGCCCAAACGGCTACAAAAAATTAATCTAAACTATATTGAATCATTTAATTTTTCTTATTAAGTGATGGGCTTAATTCAACACCTTACATCTGTATAGTATTTTAAAGTTCCCAATTATATCCACGTAAATCTAAAATAAAAAGTAAATAAAAAACACACGAGTTTTAAAGAAACAAAAATATATATTTTCCTATTTAAAGTTAGTTCTATGGTGCCATTGAATTTTAACCGAGAACTTGTAAGCATGTCTTTATTATTTAACCTGGCTCATATGCATAGAAAAGGTGTGGATGTAGAAACCATGAGAAAAGGTAAGTTTTTGCAGTTTTTATAGCAAAACTTTTTTTTTGTCAAAATAAATCAAATACTATTTCAGTACCAATATAAATTTAATTTTTTTCATATGGTTACCTTAACAGTAATTGAATATCTATTTAGGGTGTCCTGGAATTTAATGACAACTTTTTCTCTTCATTTAAAAGGATTTTTAGATAATGTTGCTATGCTAATGATAGATATTCAAAAACTGTTGAGATCACCATATGAAGGAAATTAAACTCTATGTTTGTATAGGAACAATATTTTTTTTATTTTGACCGAAATATTGTTTTGTTATAAAACCTGCAAAAACACTGGTTATTATTCGCGTTCTATGCAGTCCCACCTTAATCCGTTTCTATCAGCTAAGCCAAAAATTGTATATGTGCACACAAAAAAAGGAAGAAGAGGAATAAAAGAAAAATAGACGTAAATTACGGAATTTTCCTTATTTGAACTCCAAGTGGAAATAGGAAAACTTTGTTACTCTCCCTCCCCCCTTCATCTCCCCCTACCATTTCTATTTATCACATCTCTTAAATGTGTTTCAACACTTTCTCCATCTCTCCAAGAATAATTTTGAAAAGTCCTATGTCCCACACCTTGAATCCTTCTCTCACTAACCCCTCCCCCCCATTACAAATTCTTACTTTCCCTTCCATTCACTACTAACTACTTTACTTACTTTTATTCAGACATAGATTTCTCTTATCCCCTTAATTCCCCCTCGTATCTGCTACCCCCTTGTAAAAGTACAAAATTCTAGTTAAATATATATAAGTTTGCAGTACACACGTCACAATAATCTCTTGGATAAAATAGTTTTGATAATGAAAAAAAATTGATCATTTAACTATGTTTAAATGTGTTTTTTAATATCAAAAATAATCAAAGTGATCATTCATTCTTGAATATTGTAAATTTGCAGTTATTTTAATCTACTTAGTTTAGGTCAATGCGTAGACTCTATCCATAGATGTGGGTTTTTTTTGTAACACATTTAGTGGGAACTATTCCAAAGGGTAGCAATTCAGAGGGTAAGCCAAACTAAATGCACATGTATTAGCCTAAGCAAGGTATGGAAAAACCACACTAATAAATAATATGATAGGTGGGGGAAACATGCTAATGTCACTCAGCTGGGACTGTGAGCTCTACATTCCCAACTTAATTACTGTCATATCGTGCGCATGACGCCTTCTTAAACCATGTGACCATTGGTTGGGGTGTATTGCATATTGATTGGCATACAGATATAATTATTTCACCATTGGTATTTGTGATTGAGTCTTTTTTTTCTGACTGAATAGTACTAAACGGTTTCCCAGTCTACCTCCACGTAAATGTGGGTTACTACCCCTAAATTCTACCTTCCTCATCTTTTTCACATTAGTGTGAAAAATAAATGCGGTTAGTCCGCTTCGATAGTCTAAAGTGGGACTAGAGGGTACGCTATAAATAGTAGGGGTTTTCACAGTTTTGTAGATTTTTTTTGACCAAATAAATAAAATATTGCTCGAATAGAAACAAAGATTTTAATTTTCTTCACATGGTGATTTCAACCATTGTTGAATATCTGCCATGAACATAGCAACATTGGATGAGAAACTTTTTAAATGAAGAGAAAAAGTTGTCATTAAATTCCAAGTCAACCTTGACAGATATTCAACAATGGTTGATATCACCATGTGAAGGAAATTTAAACTCTAAATTTTATTTTATTTATTTTTAGCCACAATATGATGTGTTTATTTAAAAAAAAGAAAAAACACGGACTTTATTTCGTTTACCCTACATCCTCACCTTAAGGCAAGGGTCAGCAACTTTTTTTATATCACTGGCCATATGGGTTAAAAGATATATATAGAAGATAGTGGGCTGGAATGGAATAAATATGGAGAAAAAAATTTAAACTTTATATTTCTCACATAATAATTAATTATACGTCTATTTTTATTAACACAATTATTGTTGGTTTGCTAAATCTTTAAAGTAATCGATAGGCTTGATATGGCCCGCGGACCGTAGGTTGCCGATCGCTTGTCTAAGGCGTCATTCTCGCAAGGTACTGTACTACTTAAGACAGGGAGCTCATTATTCGAATCCAAGTCAAGTGTACTGAAGATTTTATTTTCTTAAATTTTTTCCATTCTCTCTCACTTCATGCAAATGCAGCCACACTTCTTATAAATTCAACTTTACTCATCCCTAACACATTAGGATGATTATTAATGCGTGTTATCCGAACGTGTAGTAAAATGAGATACTAAAAGAAAGTTGGAAGTCTGGAATGGGTAGTAAGGTGAGAGGGGGAAATATAATTCCACACAAACCTTATGTTCTCGAAAGTGAAGTAAGCTGAGTTTGGTCGAGTGATTGTCAAGGTTAGACTTATAGCCACGCTTAAAAAAAGGGAGATAGGCTTATTATTCTATTTAAATGTCAACACGGAAGACCTAAGAGAAAAATGAACCTATTAGAGCCAGCTCTCTGGTTTCAAATTGATTCAATTATGAGACGACTTTTGTTGATTAATTTGACACCATTCTTTAAGTGTTTTAACTGTGATTTGTGACGTAAAGTGTAAACTAAATAAACTTTAAAAAAAAACATTTGCTTATAACAATTTATTATAACGCTTGGTTTGGCTTTGTATGGATTTTCGAAAGGAAGCTACCATGACTTAAATGGTTTGAGTTATCGGCTTCAAGTCTTAAAGATTCTAGTTGTTTTTTACGTGGTCCTAAATAAAATCTTTCCTGAAAGTATACTGGTTCATTCTGCTATCCTATTACTGTAGTTAAATACTAACTGCATATAAATTCATTAATTAACACTGCATATGAATTACTAGCTATACTAAACTAGATAATTAACTATTTTAGTTGCTTCGGATATAATATGTATATTTGAAAAGCACAGTTTGATTTTTATAGGAATCCAGTTATTTGAAAACTTTAAACTCATGTTGCCAAAATGACGGAAATAAAAAATATTACAATTGTATTTAAATTCTTATTCCGTTTAATTAATTAGGTAAGGATGATTTATATAATCCATTAGGAAGTATTATTGTAAGTGTTTGATAACTCTTTAGACAAAGTTTTAAATCAAATTAGTTAAATTTATAGAATGCCAAATTTTAGTGACTTTAAATCAATGTTGGTGGTCTAGAGTGGACTTTATATAAAACTCAGGGTTTATTTGATTTTCACTTAATAAGAAATCAGGATTATTAAAAATTAAAAATTTCCTAGGATAGTTAGTTTTAGTTTTAATTTCCAAGCATGCTTATTAGATATATATTTATTATTTGTAAACCTTTTTCCTATAATATGTGTTCAAAAGTATTATCTAACATATTTTACATGAATATAAAGTGTTTAACCTTAATACCAGTGGCGTGTCGTGGGGTGTTGCCAGGGTAGACAGAGCTATTTTAAACTTTATCTGTGATAATTTCTCATCTCTCAGTATAACACCCATGAATCAGGTACCACCGAAATAAAACTCCCATGGGAGGAATATAAAGAAGAGTCTAGGTCTGATTGGTCAAATGGGGACCGAATGATTAGAACATA
The DNA here is from genome assembly GCA_902141385.1 of Timema californicum. Lineage (NCBI taxonomy): Eukaryota > Metazoa > Arthropoda > Insecta > Phasmatodea > Timematidae > Timema > Timema californicum. The sequence goes on from CABFOW010000601.1 coordinate 173,096, forward strand.
TCCAAGGTACAGTTTTTACACGCTCTCTTTACCCTGACAACATTCCACGACACGACACTGCTTTTTTATTTATAGAAATAAATATCTAAGAGGAGAGGTTGATAATTATAATATTAGACTTAAATTCAGGGGTCCTGATTTGATTCTGATCGCGTGTATTGAAATATATTTTCTCAATGTGATTTTATATTCTTTATTGATACAACTTCTGACACAATTATTTTAAATGTAAAGTAACGTTAATTAGCTATACTTTTTTTTTAGTGGTATACTTGATAAAAAGTGTATTAACGACTTAATATACGGATTAGTGTTTGATGGGGGTATTTAAGAAGAACTGTATCGGGATTAAAATGGAATAAGAAGAGGAAAGTAAAATTTGAAATTACACATTAAAAGCCAACCCTAATACGTCTAACCGTAATCCAAACCCCAACCTTCTTGTCAATGGCAGCAAGTGCAATACAAAGATGTCGGATCAGTACTGCGGTTTATGATAGTGGTGTAGTTTCAATAGTATATATTAATAACTTATTAAATTCCGTATCGGTGGAGTAGTTAGCTAACGCGCTAGTTTCGTGTTGAGCTATACTACCAAGGACGGGGAGATCAAGGTTCTAATCTTAGTCGGGTTAACTGGGGTGGTTTTTTCAAAATGGTTTTCCACTCTCCTTCCACACAATACGGATTCACCTCCTCTAAATTCAGCCTTTGCAATTCCTAACACAGTAGTGTAATTAGTACTTAAGCGTAGAGCCCGAACGGGTAGTAAGATGCAGTGCTACATAATAAATGTAAAAAAAAACTTTTAACACACACTAGTGGGAACGCGTAAAGCATATCTAATCTGATTTACCTGTGGGGGGAGTGTTGGGGTCCGGATACTGGTCAAGTTTAAAGGTTGTTTTCCCATAAATGGTGTATCTCTTTTACTTCGTGAGAATTTGGGTATATTTACTCTAAATTCTGTGGGGTTTTTTTTTGTAATTTTTATTTGAAGTATTTAACGTGTATTTTCTGAATCGACTGGTTATATCAGCACAAAACTTATTAAAAAAAACTATGCCGTCAGCTCGAGATAGATCCACACCAACCAAGTGGCCACCATCTGTTTGTGAAGATAGTGCCAACCTTCAAGGATATAGGGCTTACTATCCGTTTGGATTATACGCTTAAGTACTAATTTCTCTAACTGGTTAGGGATTATGAAGGTTAAATTTAGACTAAATGTACCTAGATTTGTGTGGAGGAAGAGTGGAAAACCATTTAGAAAAAAAAACTCGGTACACCAGACCAGGATCAAATCCTGATCTTCCTGTCATCATTAGTCTAGTTTGTTACGAGACTGACGCGTTAGACCATGTGGCCACCAAAGCGGGAAATATTTAGATTGTTTGATATTAAAATAATTATATAGTGTATGATTTTGACATTTTAACATCCAAATAATTAAGTCTAAGATGAAACTTAATTTCTAATGGAAGAAAAGACGGAACATACGCTCGCCGCATTTTACCCAACAGTTTCAAAACATCCTATAGCACAAAGAATAATAGCAACGCACACTAACACACACAAAGTTATCCTTATTCCCATAAACAATTCCATAACTACAAAGCCACCACATGTTTCTAATAGCTCCAGCATCTTCAACAATAATAATAGTAATATTTCGGCAGTAAACGTGAAGGACAATAAACTGTCTAAAAGAAAAAAAGAAAGATAAAACAGACGCCTTTGGTGTTACCATCCAGCACGGAGACATTGCCGTCGTTATATTATTCACATCCGGGAGGTTATGGGACTGTCTGTTTCTTAAAATAGGGAGTGCGGGGACTGTTTGGAAAATTTTATTTATCTGTTTGCGCGTGTTTAGAAAACATAAGGCAAGCCGTTACCTAATAAAACGTTTTGTGATATCGTTACAAAATATTGAGGTCAATGTACTACGTGGTTTGACATACCTAGCTTCGTTGGTAGCTTATCTGTCTAGTTTATTGGAAGCCCATAGTTCGATTCTTGGTGTGTCTAAAATGTAACATTGATGAATTTATAGCTCGGTGATTGAATGCTCTGTACGATTCATTATTTACTAGGTCAATTAGTAAGTAATTTGCTTGGTAAAAATAATTACCCACTTCAGTGGCCACATGGGCTAATATGCTGCTCTCTCAGTAGATTAGACTGCTGATGATGGCGAGAGCGAGGTTCGAATCTCAGTTGGGTGCATTTAAAGATTTTTTTTTTATTTTACTCTTCTTCCACGCGAATGCAGGTGTACTTCCACTAAATATAACCTTCCTAATACCTAAAACCATTAGCGTAATTAAACCATTAGCGTAATACCTAACACCATAAGCGTATGACCCGAACAGTTATTAAGGCGTGGTGCTAAAAAAAATTATATAATAATTATTTCTCACCAGATTTTAGTTCTTGTTCGTATTAAATAGTAGTCAAACAAACAATAAAAAAATCATAGTTCTAAAAAATAGAAATTCAATTTATGGACTAAAATTAATTTCCCAAGCAAACAAAACGTGTTAACGTGTGATGTGCAGCAACACTGTATGCAATGCGACATGTTCCCTTACTACACTGAGGCCTTTATTGTGACGAAATAGTGTGTGTATGCATATGTATAGATGTGTGTGCATGTACGTGCTGATGAATCATTGTCAGTATGGGAGAAGGTTCCCCCCCCCCNGGTTCCCCCCCCCCCCCCACAATCACAAGACGTAAACCTGGTTACCTTATTGGAAACATTTCGTCGTGATCTCTTACACCGTCAAACTTTAGGGAAAGATTAATTTCTCCGAAACCCACATCGGTGGTTACGCTGACAAATACGTCAGTATCGTCTGGTTTTCCCGTGATGGGCGCTCAGGATTTGAACTACCACACGTACAAACATTGCTGGATTTGCAGGAGGGCTCATAGGGCTATAAACCAGGGTGGCAAATTTTGTAAAAAAAAACAAGTAACAACTATTTATATTGAAAAAGTTAACATTATCCATTTATTTGTTACTCTACAAACAAAACTTTTTTTATATAAACACGTACTTTACCTCCCAAGATGGATGTCTAAAACCCGTGCTATAAACTATTTATTATTATTATTATTATTATTATTAATATTATTATTAGCACCGCGTCTTACTACACGTTTGGGTTATACGCACTTACGCTAATGTGTAGGGTGATTGTGAGATGAAATGGAGGACCTACAGTTTAACGTGGGATCCGAACCAAATCCGAACCACGGTGGAGGCCTGGCATTCCCCACATTCACAAGATGTCTTGTCAGAGGTGAAGGAAGGGTTTAGTAATCAGACAAATCTGTGCCGGGACCTAGTATTGAACCCCGGACACCAGCACAGAAGTCTGACACCTTAATCCTAGACCACGAGGTCACCTTTATAAACTATTTGGTGTCCGATTTTCTTTCGTTACCCTGTTGCCCTGCTTCGTTCAGAGATAATTCCACTCCTAACCCCTTTTCCCCCATTTGTTTTGTCTGATGGCATGGGTTTCTGAAAGGTTTTTTTGGGGTTGTGGGTAAGGCGGGTGGAAGAATATGTGTAACCCCTCAGCCAGGGGTTCCCAAATTGTGCGTCGCGACAACCTGGGGTATCGCCGGTCGTCCCGGCTATAAAAAAAACTAAAAAATATAATGTATAGTGAAATGCAACATGAAAATGTTCAATACATGTACCCATACGTATTTTAAAGAATAAAATAAATCATACAAGAAAACACATAATGTTCTCTTGTGAAAGCGCTTCCTTCATGTGAGTTCCGGATTCTAATGCTCCGTGAAAACTTGGCGTGACGTCTTGCACAACTCTTTCCACGACAGTCTGAAAATGGACTGAGCCAAGGTCAAGCTATGTTTTTTTAAATAATTTGGCACAGGGGCGTTGCACGGAAAATCAGATTTGTGAAGGCTGGCATAGTCTCAAATAGTTTGGGAACCCCTGTCTTAGGCGCAAAAATTTAAATCCGCCATGGCGTAAAAAGGGTATTATTTTTACTAAACCGTTTTATACAATTCTTTGATGTAAGTGCAGGAACATTCCATTCCTAGTTGCTACCTCATTAGCGTTTTTAAGATACGCTAAGTCTAGACGGGTAGTAGGACACAATAGAGAAAAATTGTCCCAAAGACTAGCCTCCGTGGTTGATTTTGTAGGGAAACCCTTTATTTACATGGCCTGGTAGACCTTGTTTAGATAATGGTCCTACATCTAATCGCAGTCAGTAACACTATGGTGTATTAACGGTTGGAGGACTAGGTGTTGTGTCTGTTTTATATATTTATTTATTTAGCACCGTGTCTTACTACCTGTTCAGGCTATATGCATATTTACCAATTACGCTAATGAGAAGGTCAAATTTTGAGGACGTTTATCCACATTTGCGTGGAGAGAGACTATAAAATCATTTAGGAAATCCATTCTTATTACACCCAACTGGGATTCAAGCCCTGATCTCCCTGTCATCAGCAATCTAGTCTAACACGATAGTGACACCTTAGACCATGCGGTCACTTAAGCAGGTTGTTTAATAGTTAATCTATTTTGTGAATTGAGTGCTGATACAATCAATGGTTTTAAATTGAACGTTAATCAACCCTAGTGAGAATAATAATAATCATAGTGTAAGCTTAATCAGATATTTAAATCCTTAGTATCATTTATTGGTGCCTACACTGGATATCAAGTCGGAGGGAACTGCATGATTACTATTGGGAAACAGCGTTGTCAATCTCTTGTTTTTGTTGGGTCAATCTCCCCTCAAATAAAATATAAGTTTTGCAGCGCTGGTTAGACGATATTGTCAGAAGCTCCTTCTTACCCTAGTACACTATCTTCAGACATAAGGGGTCGTTCATAAGCCACGTAACGCTTTTTTCTTACCTTTTTATCCCCCTCCTCCATGTAACACTGTGTATACATTTAGCCTAGCTCCCTCTCACCCCTCAGAAACCTGTGCTACTTAACTTTTCACACCAAGAATGAACGTTATTATGTCTTAGGGATGTTTTATGATACTAAAGGAGGGATTCAGAACTAATATACATACAAACAGATCAGACAAACACGTACATACAAGAATACGTCAATCTCAAATTCCTCAGATTCACGAGGAAAAACCTCTGCTATATTTATGTTAATGATCTCAGGTTTGCAATCTGAGTAAGAGCAAGATGCTATGGTACTACTATGTGCTGACTATTTATTGTCTTTATTTTGCAACATTTTAGTGAAGTTAAGGCGAGTTTTCTTTTTCTTACACTTAACCAATTAAACTAAACACGCTTATAATAACAATAGTGAATATAAAATGATTGTCTAAAATTTCAAATATAATCTTTAGATTACCTCCATCCATTCTTTCCTTCATTCCTTCATTCATACAATTACTCTAGCATTTACTTATAAACAGTAAACACACTAGGCTGACCCTTTTCTATAGTAACGCTCGCTACATGATGATGTAAAGTGCCCACACCCGGTGTTTGACACTGGGGGTAGACATCTTTCTATATATTGTGCACTTTTTTTGATAGTCATATTATCAACACAGAGAAAGCTAGTTAAAGAATTCTAGGTAGCCTATACAACTTTTCTAAACTATTAATGTATTGATCTAAAATTTTACTTTAATTAACTTATCAATACCTAGACTCATGCTTCGTTCCAATAAATCGATCCTGGATCTTGGCTTCACTCTCGAAAAAGACTAGATGGCCAATGAAGTGGAGATCGGGGCTCGAATACCTGTCGGGTGTACTCAGGGTGGTTTTTCCTAAATGGTTTTATAATCTCTCTCAGCGATAATGAGGGTAGATTACCTCTAGAATTCTACCTTACTCATTTCTACTCCATTATATAAATATAATAAATACAATTTGACTATACCACCCTAAAAATGTATACTAAAAAGGTGGAATTTCAAAGAAAATCTACCAGCATTTGCATGGAAGTAGAGTGGGAAACCATTTAGGAAAAGCAACCCTCAGTAGACCTGACAGGTATTCGAACCCCATCTCCCCATCATCGGCCGTCTATTCTACTGAAAGAAAGACCATTTAGCCAACATAGCGTATGTATAGGGCCTAATAGTTATACATACACACTAGATCTATCAGAAGGGAAAAGGTATAGGCCTAAATACACCTACTTTTTGTAAATAATTATTGATATTTGAAGCTTTACGTTTCATAACATACTGCTGGTACGAAGAAATAATATTATTGATGGACTCCTAAAACTTGCCTTGAGATAAATTATTTACTTTTGGTTCTTTCCATTTCAATACATCATCTTTTTTGAGACTCTTCCACTAATTTTTCTGGATATAACTTTTTATACGCAAGGAGTGAAACAGTCACCTCCTTTTTAACGAATTATTCTGGTTTTTGTACAAACACAAGCGATTATTCACGGCCTAGGCTACATTAGGAATCTGAATTATACTCAAACTCAACTACACTTATAGATTAAGGCCGCTTCGACTGACGGCTGTTATCCAACTAAAAGCGCGTGAGGGAGTCAATAGATTGGACAAATCTAAACAAATGCTGTGAATATAAACATGCAAATATGTTTTTTCTAATGTGCTTGGCGTTCATAATCTCGGGTAGACAATGCCACCTGCATATTCGAAATATTTATAGACAAAATGTAGGTGCTAGACTAGCATTTTCAACGCCACAGATATTTGGAAGTTATCAATAAGTATGACCACATTTTATATTCTTATGAGTAATGTATATAATTAACAAACAAAAAAACCGGCATGTCATCAAAATTCAGGCTCTTCTGATATGCATCTGTATTCGAGACCAACCTCTGGGAGAACTGCAGGTCTCCTTCGATTAGCTGTTGCCAAACCTCCTTGCTCACTATTAAGAGCAGAAAATTCTGGTGTCATCGACCATCCAGCATTGCGAAACCCGCCTTACTTTGAGAAGAGGCAGGACATCCATACACAAGAAAATGGCAACGATGATATTCTACACTAAGCCCACAGTTCCTTCAAACGTTTTTACCGAGTATAGATAGTGTCGAATACTTAGATTTCATCTGAGCTTGAGATATTTCAAAATAATTTTTCTCATTTTTATTTTTTTCTCAGTAGAACTTCCAATTATTTTGTCATACGCAAGAAAATGGCAACGCTGTTATTCTACACTAAGCCTACAGTTCCTTCAAACATTTTGACCTAGTATAGATGGCGTAAAATATTTAGATTTTATCTGAGCTGTTTCAAGTCTTTAGACATTTCAAAATAATTTTTCTCATTTTTATTTTTCTCTCAGTGGAACTTTCAATTATTTTGTCATACGCAAGAAAATGCCAACGCTATTATTCTACAATAAGCCCACAGTTCCTTCAAACGTTTTTACCGAGTATAGATAGTGTCGAATATTTAGATTTTAATCTTAGCTTGAGATATTTCAAAATAATTTTTCTCATTTTTATTTTTCTCTCAGTGGAACCTTCAATTATTTTGTCAGTTGATGGATATTAAATCCCTTTCTTTGAAATGCCACCAAAACACTGTAAATTTGTGATAATAACTTAAGACTCTTTGTTTAGCAGTGTGCAAAATACCACCTTCACAATATCAAATTTCCTTCAAACAGTTTTCTCCCTTCCCTTACTCCCGGTCGTCTTGTTTCATTGCCGGCACACGCTATTCTCCACGTATTCTGGAAGTCTCTTGTCTTCTGACAACAGTTACAATCTGCTTTTGAGCTTCTACAGCGAGGCCTTTACGTAGCCTCACAATAAAACCATTGATTATTATTAGAATCTTAAACACAATTATAAATTCATGCACGGGAGCGCACATTTCCAAAGCCACCTTTTAAACACCCACAATAAACATGGAAGTCCTTTTGTTCGCGGGTCTTTTGTGGGATCCCACAGCCTTGGCATATCAAGAAGAGGAGATGGTTTAGAGAATGGTTGAAGTCTCGACAGGAAAATTAGTTCATCAACGGTGTATGTCCTAGTTGAAGATCATATTAATAACGGCAATTTAAAAAATATATAATTTGTACATCATACTTTCGCTTAAACATTGAAACTATACTTCTATTTTAATAGAAATAATCTTATGACAGCTAAAAGAAGATACTTTAACATATTCATACGTCATATCATGTCATCAACAATTAAGTTGCTGACCTGGTGGTCTAGCGGTAAGGTGTCAGACTTCTGTGCTGGTGGCCGGGGTTCAAACCTCGGTCCCGGCACAGATTTATCTGATTACCAAACCTTTCCTTCGCCTTTGACAAAACATCTTGTGAATGTGGGGAATGCCAGGCCTCCACCGTGGTTCGGATTCCACGTTAAACTGTAGGTCCTCCATTTCATCTCACAATCACCCTACCATTACACATTAGCGTGAGTGCGTATAACCCGAACGGGTAGTAAGACGCGGTGCTAATAATAATAATAATAATAATAATAAAATAAACAATTAAGTTATACCATTTATCCTTTTCTGTGACATTAGGGTCTAAGGTACTTCTCTTGCAGTAGACTAGACTGCCGATGACGGTTAGATTGAAGTTCGAATCTCAGTCGGGTGTGCATAAAATAATTCTACTCGCCCTCCACGCAAATGCGGGTACAATTCATATAAATAGATCCTCCCCAATCCCTAAAACCATTAGCATAATTAGTATATAAACGTGTAGCCCGAACAGGTAGTAAGATCCGGTCATAAAAAAAAAAGAGGAGTGCCAGACGTTTCACCGACCCTATCGGTCATTGTAGTGCTTATCTGACCAAATCAAACATATGGCGGTGACGCAGTTTTCTCCCGTGGGGGAGGTGCAGCAATCTATACTATTCCATTGATTCCCTCGCTAATGAAGTTTCCACACTTTCCTGCATGCCTGTCTGTTTGTCTCACTCAATAGACCCACTGACACCGAAATTATACAGGCTTCTCCCCTTCTTGTTAACAAATATACAGGGTGGGAGGAAAGTAACGGTGCGGTTGGTTTGGCACCTTAGCGCGTCTGCCTGCCTACTGACCAAAAGATGGAGAAGGTGAGTCAAGGTCCATATATTTGCAGTTTATAAGATAAAGAAAATTAGTTTTTGACAATATAAATAATACATTTCTCCAGAAGATATATTTAGTTTAGTTTTGTATACATTTTAATCTAGGAAATTAATGCATATTGGTAGTGCACACAGCTGAATTTGATTAGAAATGTTTTAAATGAAAATACACTCTTAATAATGTGAAAATATGAGTACCAAGATGAATCAACACATACACATATACATTATTTAAGTAACCATCTGGCAAAGAACTAGGGATTTCTGATCTGATATAGATAGAACGACATTGGGCAGAATATATTAATATAAAATATGCATAGTCATTAAAGGGGAACAAAATGTCTGCTGCATATGATGAAAAATGTTGGCAGCATAGCACATAGATTGTTATATGAATACATAACGTAAATGAGTCAGGTGAGTTTCTTTGAACGTGTATCCTACCCCACCCAATATCATTGCTGAAGGAAATGCAGGTATTAATGGAATAAAAGCTTTATCTTCGCTCTCTCTCGGTTAACTGTTGCCAAATCTCCTCGCTTTCAGTTATATCTGAAGGTGGTGTACTGGGGCTAAGAAAGAGTTACAGGCAACATCGATTACCAGGGTTGTGAAACTTGTCTTCTATTTTAAGGGAGATTGACCAAACAAAAACGAGAGAATGACAACACTGTTTCCTAGTAGTAGCCACGCAGTTACCTCAGAGATGATATCCAGTGTATGGTGGTCTCTTTGAGCCTATCTAGCCCAAACGCTGAGCCTGTACACTGCTCACGCCCAGATAACACCTAACTTAGGAGGGTAATGCAGCTCAAACCAGAGGTATTAAGGTGTGGTTTTGCATTTGACCTTGACCTCTGCTTAGTCGGTAGTCTGCATGAGCATAGTAAAGGGATTTGAAGGTTGGGACCTCTTCCCCTGAAATTTGATGGTCCCTGGGACCCATATATAAACACTTTTATTGGCTAACGGTATAGAATAATTTTCTGGTGGACCCTCCCCCCCCGCCCACCATTACTCTAGAAAATGTAACTTTCTACGCCCTTGTGTGTCTGACTATTCAGCTAAGGGTCTCAGATTCAGTTTCCGGCAAGGCCTAAAAGATTAATATTGTTGAAATGTGGGTTTATGCTTCCAAAATGATGAATTAACGACCAGGGTATGGATGTTATGTCTGTTCTAGATTTAAATTAGTTTTTAAGTCATATTCTGATACAGTCAGTCGGTTCATAAAGTGAACTTTAAACAAGTACCTAAAATAGAAATCTTAAAGAACGCTTCAATGGCTGAATGATCTAAGGCGTGGGTTCTCAACCCGCAGCCCACGATAACATTTTTTGTGGCCCGCTAGTTCATGAACAATATAAAATTATTTCACGAGGAAAAATTACAATTACAGATATATATTTTATATCGATTTTCTAAAAATATGTTCTAAATATATTGATTAAGTTTTGCATCTAGTCACTTTTTAACATTATAAACAAAATGGAAGCTATCATTTTCCCATGAAAATAAATGTAAGGGTACTTTACATAAGCATAAATTCCCAATTTTGATCATATTTACGCATTTATTTGAGATATGAAATAATTCTTTTTTTTAAAGTTGTAGTACTATAAAAAATAGAATTCTTTCAATTGAAATATATATTTATAAAATCAATAGTTCTTAAGATATAAGAAAAAAAATATTATATGGAGGTCTTTAAAATGAAATTAATTGTCATCCTCCTTGCTCGAAAGAGATGTTTTTTGTTTAAACCTCTCCTGTAACAGTGTATATTATTTCTTTCACAAATATTACGAGGTTTTAGTAAATCTTCCTATTTTAAGATTAAAGAAAATGTTTTCCCAGTGGACTGTACCATTTTTTTTAATTTGATATTTCTAAAACATTATAGTTTAATAATCCATGCTTATTTGTCTTAATAAAACAGATACTATTTGAACCATCCTTCCAGATTTGTCAGTCATGAATAATTATTTTCACATACTGTGAAAAGAAGAACGAAACAGAGGTCACAGTGGATAAGAATGCACGGTGTGTTCAGGCGTCGGTGTTAGAAAGCTGTCATCCATTACGTTGTCGTCTCGAAGCGTCGAGTGGCGTCTTATCCAGAAGCAGGGGGGCGTCGAGAACATTAGTCACGCGACAACCTCTCCTAGTTAGGAACGCACTTAGGATGTATTTTCCAGTTTACATATTTTAAAAAGTTTCTTTTTTTACACGTTGTAAACTGTGGCGGATGGGCACGTGGATTAAAACTAAAACTCATTTGTTCTGATTTGCCTTTGATGAGGTCGTCGCGGCTTTAATATCTGCTGAGTGCAACGAGTGTATTTTTATTCAATTAATATCCCATTCTATTTCCAATAAAATGAGGCTATATATCCTTTAAATTTTAACTTTCTACTCCCTAAAACTCTAGCTTTATTTACATATTATATGTATCCGCTTAGGTGGTTGAACGGTCTAAGGTGTCACTCTCAAAATATACAGTTCTGCCAATAACGAGGAGGTCTGTGTTCGAAATTATGTCAGGTGTAGTGAGATTATTTTTTCACAGATATTTTTCCAGCCCTATTCTACGCAAATGCAAGAATATTTCCACTAGATTAGACCTTCTACGACCCTAACACTTTAGCTTAATAATTACATATGCATACAGCTTGAATGTTCAGTGAGAATATACTAGGGGAAATTGAATACATGTGGGACAGACTGAAGCTAGTGGACCACAACATTGTCCCGTATATCCGTCACTATCACCAACGCTGCCCTTCCACTAACCTTACCCCCTGTGCACCACGTCTTACTACCCATTAGGTCTGTATGTCTATGTAATAATTACACTAATGAGTTAGAGATGAGTAAGGTTTAATTTAGAGGAAGTGTATCTGCATTTCTTTGGAGGGAGAGAAGAAAAACATTTAGAGGAAAACATCCTTAGTAAGGTCGACAGGGATTTGAACCCATATCTCCCCGTCATCAACAGTCCAGTCCATTGCGAGAGTGACGCCTTTGAATTTAGATCATTTTACCACAGAAGTTAGTGGGAAAGGGTTAAAATTAAGAAGAATTTTACCTCTGCCTCTTCGTGGTGAGAAACTCATTTTGAGTACTCCCCGCATCGATGGGCACGTGGATTAAGGCACCAACCTAGTCTTGTCTTGTTTATCGGTGACAGGGTTGGGGTTAAAATTTTGACCGGGTATACTTATGGTTTTAAAGGGATGATGACTATACAAATTGAGAAAAAAAGTAACCGCATTTTCGTTGAGAAAGGGAGTGGTAGACAGTTTAGTATACAACACTCTTAATACAACCGAGAGTAGAGCCTAAACCTTGTCACCTGCAAACCATATTTAGTTGGGAGTGTAGAGAACGTGAGAAAGGGCCAGTGTTTTTGTAGTTTATTATTTTAAAAAAAAACACCTTTTTTAGTCGAAATAGATCAAATATTTTTCCAGTAGAAACACAGAGTTTGATTTTCTTCACAATTTAATAACAACTTTTCTTTTCATTTAAAAAGTTTCTCATCTAATGCCACTTTTCTCAGGACAGATATTCAACAAAATGTTGATATCGCCATGTGAAGAAAAAATAAACTTTATGTTTATATTGGAGAAATATTTGATTTATTTTAGTCAAAATTATTAATATTACTATTATTAGCACGACGTCTTACTACCCGTTCGGGTTATACGCACTTACGCTAATGTGTAATGGTAGGGTGATTGCGAGATGAAATGAAAGACCTTCAGTTTAACGTGGAATCCGAACCACGGTGGAGGCCTGGCATTCCCCACATTCACAAGATGTCTTGTCAGAGGTGAAATTGTCAGAGGTGAAGGAAGGGTTTGGTAATCAGATAAATCTGTGCCGGGACTGAGGATTGAACCTCGGCCGCCAGCACAGAAATCCGACACCTTACCCCTAGACCGCCAGGTCACCGACTTTTAGCCAAAAGAGTTGTGATATAAAACTGTAAAAATACTTCACTTAACTCGCTTCCTCTACACTCCCACCTAAAGAACAGGATGGATATAAAAGCTACTAGATCTAATTTAATGTGTTCATACGTTAAGTGATATTACCTGCAAATATCACTTCTGATATATATTATAAATACATATATTTAATAACACTAATAATGTAAAATTTTAATAACTTTGACCGCGAAAAAAGTGTTTGTCTTTGCTAAAAGTCCTTTCCTATTAAAATTGGTTATGATCACAACAAGCGCTTGAATAATTATCTATGTCTACTGAAAAAGAGAGAAGAATTTCTCTTATTATTTTTTTAGGATGCGCTTTGTAAGGAATGCTCTTCTCAGGTGAAGTCTCAAATGCTCCCACAGATAATGAAGGCGCAACACATAATGTGTACAATGTATTGTGGAATGCCGGATCTCTCTCGTCTGGTTTCCATCTTAAGACCACAACTCGTGTCTAATGAGTCCCTTCACAAGTGGCTACGTGTGTGCTTGGAATAGTTAGTTGGAAATGTTTGCCCGCTGTTTGTTCGAGGGGAGACAAACGGTAGTCACAGGATGGTCGGGAAATTAAATCGACTGTCGCTAAAAACGTATTGATACTCAAATACTCTCTTGTTTAGTTTTCTCCCACACCGTTTCTTACTACCCGTCCAGGTGGTTACACGTATATGATGAGCTAATTAACGCTTACATTTTGGGGATAAGGAAGGTTGATTATTAGAGGGAGTGTAACCTAATTTGCGTGGAGGGAGAATGGTAAACAATTTAGTACCCCCCCCCCCCCACTTAGGTGGCCGCATGTTATAAGGCGTCACTTTTGCCATAGACAAAACTATCGCTGATGGGATCAGCAGGCTCCACAAATCCCGATCAGATGTAATGAAGGTGATGTCTACCAAATAGTTTTCCCCTCTACCTCAACGTAAATGTGACTACACTTCCTCTTAATTCAACCTTACTCACCCTTAACTCATTACCATAATTAGTAAATAGGTGAAGGATAAACAAAACTGGTAGTAAGCGTTGCTGTAAACCAAGCGGTATTTGAAACCTAATTTCGCCCGTCACCAACAATCCAATTTATTGCACGAATGATGCCTTAGACCATTTTAATACTGGGTTAACGTGCTTTTTCTAAAACTGATCCATTATATAAGCATATGACTTATAATCTTACTTAAACTTAGAACAGACACAACAACCAGCGCCCCGGCACATTAATTCATCACTGCGAAAGGGGAAATCATTATTTCAGATGATAAATCTTTTGGCCACGCTGGGAATCAAAACCAGGCCCCCTTAGCTTAGTAGGTAGTTAGGCTACCAACTGAGCTAAGGTGTCAGACTTGTATATTAAAAGAACAAGTAAATATCACATAAACCCTAATTTTTATAGGAAGCACTTTTCGACGCCCAACATTGGTTAAAAGTCACTAACATTTTTGGCATTCCGGAAAATTGTCTTATTTGATTTATTAGTTAAAGAGTAAATTAATAAAGTCATCAAAAACCTCCAATAATAATTATCTATTAATATTATTGTCTAATGTATCCCTACATTACTAGTTAAACGGATTAATAAAACAAATACAGTCGTAATATTTTTACTCTCGCTATTGTGGCAACATGAGCTTCTAGTTTTTCAAATAATGAGCTTCCTATGGAAATAAAAGTGTAGCTTTGGTAGGTAATGCAGCTCGAACCAGAAATCATATCGCAGTGCAATTTTATGTTTTATATTTTAACAAATAGGGGAATTGAGATCAGTTAAACCTTTTTTCAACATATTTTTTTAAATACAACCAAATTGAAAGAGTATTTATTTTAAATGAGAACCACTACTAATCTGATACCAATCTTTCTGTTGTCAAGTAAATAATGACGATAACAACTGTTTGATAACTTTTCGGGTTCAAACTTAATGTTGTACCTAATTTACAGATTATTCGGCCGTGATTTGAGCTCGTAGGCTAACTTATTTTAGTACCTACGTGCACAACCTTTGAATTTATACACACACTGAATAACATTTTAGGTTGGGTATGGAGTCGAATAAACTTCTTCTAGGCCTGTAGTAAGTCTCGAGAACCACTCAGTCCCCAAAACACCTAAACTTATTTTTATTGGTGTTAGTTTATAGTCTTAATCAAATGTAGGTTGTACTCACGTTTGATTAAGTAGGTGAATAGGTTTTACCTTTTAAAACTCTATTTTTAAAAATAAGCCTTTCGGACGAATATTCTCTAACTTAATAGAACACTGACACGCGTTTAAGACATTAGAATATTCCAGACTATTTATGAATTTATTTGATATTTTTTTTAAATATTGTTCTCACCAAAAAGTAGGTGAAAGCTCTCATCAAAATGTGTACATTATAAGTTTATTTTTAAGAATAGCATCTTACTACTCACTCGGGTTATACTCCTATTACCAATCAAACCAATGTGTTAGGGATTAGGAAGGTTTAATTGAGAGGAAGTTTGCCCAAATTTACGTGAAGGGAGGGTGACTATCATTTATGAAAAGCTACCCTCAGTGCACCCGACTGGGATTGATCCCCAATCTCCCCATCTTCCACAGTCTAGTCTAACACGAGAGTAGCGCGTTAGACACCATGGCCTCCAAATCAGATACATTTTATATTTTGATAAATATGTACTTACGTGCATAGATATATATAAAATAATCCAGTATTATCTTAAAATATTTTGTCGTGACCCTATCAAAACATGGCTTTATTTGATAGAGGAAGGCTAGATCTAAGCTTATTACCTTTTTACTTAATACCAAAAGTACGAATCTTCACGTAGGCTATCATTGAATCTCTTTAAAGATAATTTAAATTTAATTTTTTTCATTCAGTCAGAAACATTTTGATAATTTTCGCATAAATTTTGTTGAAAACATTCTTTAAAAATATCAAACAAATTCTTAAATAATCCGAGATTTCTAAACGTCTGCAACGCGTCTCAGTTATGTAGGCCTACCATGTAACACCCTTAACCTACATCTTAAAATAGGCATCTTACATATTCTTACTATACAAAAAGGTTTGTCATATAAATATATTTTCTAGATCTGGAATCCGAGGTCCTAGTGGTTTTTTAATTTTTCGTACGCCAATTGTTTTAAAAGTTTAACTGTGGCCTATACATATTTACAATAGTTATTAATTTTGTTCTCATAAAGCCGAGTGTTGAGATGACACTTATAAAAACGTTAGTGGCGAGATGACACTTAGGCATAGAAATCAAACTTATCCCCCATGGCTTGGTCCTTAAATGCTCTACCACTTGGATAGGTATCTAGGAAAAGTGCATTGAGCCGGGTCATTTTTCACTCCTAAGGTATATGTTGGCCGTACACACATTTGACAATCATCGGTTTTATAAACAAGGTATCTAAGAGGTTAAATGAGTCATCACGTGAAGCAAAATCCTCGAAAGCTTTTTGAATATGGCTGGTGCTTTAGAGAACTTGAAGAGAGGGTGTGATTTGAAGATGCTATTTAGCATAGACAATTCAAAGTTAGGGTGTGATTTGTAGTTTATACTCAGCCCATATACCTCAAATAGAGAGTTTGAATTGAAGTTCCATTTGAAGATGCTACTTAGTATAGACAGCTCAAAGATAGGGTGTGATTTGTAGTTTCTACTCAGCCCATATGCCTCAAATAGAGAGTTTGAATTGAAGTTCCATTTGAAGATGCTACTTAGTATAGACAGCCCAAAGATAGGGTGTAATTTGAAGTTTCTACTCAGCCCATATACCTCAAATAGAGAGTTTGAATTGAAGTTCCATTTGAAGATGCTACTTAGTATAGACAGCTCAAAGATAGGGTGTAATTTGAAGTCTCTACTCAGCTCATAGACCTCGAAAAGAGGGTGTAATTTGAAGTTTCTACTTAGCACATAGCGAGCCACCTGGCTGTAAGGACCAGCCAGGAACTCTTCAGCAGAAACACTTGTCCACAACAATAATGGTGTACTTCCCAACTACCTGAACTTGACACATCAGGTATAGTCCATTAAGACGAACAAGTCCTCAAACACTAGAGGGACCATTCCTTCAACAGCTTTCTCGGTTATAGTGTAAGGTAGGAGGGGAGCGTGGGGAGGGGCACTTACAACATTTCAGCTTTAACAGGATTTTTGAATCATTATTATTTGGCATGGTGATCGCAACTAAATGCATAACATCATAGTTAAAACCACTAGTAGGTAGACGTTTTTGAAATAATTCCTAGAGAAAACACATAAAAGAGTATTTATATTAGTGGTACCTATGAAGTAGTCTGTTTTGTTCATATTTAGCTATTTTAGCTAGTATATTATAGCACAAACTCAACTGCCATAAATGAAACAAAACATATTTTTTTACAAAATTGATACCAGCTTGGCAGACTAAACTAAATTATTCATGTCTTACATGAAATACGATACATTTTATTATATTAATATTTTATATGATGGTAATTTTATATGTTTGTAATTTTAGTAGAAGCATATTAGTTTCTAAAAGAACTTCGTGAGGTCTGATGTTAACTATCTAGAATAAAATATAATAAATAAACCCAAACTTCACATTTAGGCTCTCCTTTGGCCCGGATATTTAATAATATTTTTTGTCTAAAAAACTATATTCTAGGAGAGTATTAACCTAGGTCTTTATATATTGATACACCGATCACAATCTTTTTAAAAAAAATGGAGCTAGAAGGTTGATGTTACTTCTTTACCACCAAATATGGCTAAACTTGTTCATTTGTTTGAACTTTTAAACACTCTTGGACCAGGAAAAAGAGATCTAAAAAGATACAAAAAAAGAAGCCATAGGTTGATGGTTGTGTGTGTGTGTGTGTGTGTGTGTGTGGCGATAAAATACATTATATTCTTCTTTTTTACTTTATCTCGGCCCCTCAAAGAGAGAAATATTATGATCATAAAAAAAAATCAACTCAAGATTTTGATAAACGTTGACGCTTCACGAAACTGAAAAAGTGGTTTCCGTGATGCCATCTGTCGGTCTATACCTCAGTCTGTAACTGAAACCATTTGATCTATTTGGGTTTTAGGAATTAGATATACAGTCCTAAAATTAAGAGTAGGGGTAGTTAACAAAATAAAGAACTAAAAGAGAATTGTTTTTCAAAATCTGCTCTACTGGTTTTAATTAAAATTAGTATTTAGGGATTGTTTAACATTACAAACAATATGACAGCTCTAATTTTTCTATGAAAATTGATTTGAACGTACTTTTCATTAGCATTAGTTTCCAATTTCGATCAAATCCTCACAACAATGTGAGATACGAAATAGTTTATCAGTTATCATTGTAAAGTTGTAGTAATATTAAAAATAAAAAACTTTTATCTGTAAAATATTTATATATATAAACCGATATTTACCAAACTAGTGAAAAATATGTTTTTTATATTATTTAGCTGTCAAAAATCAGGAGTTGATTGTTGTACTCTTTGGTGAATAGATATGTTAATTTTTTCTTACTCTGTTTTCATAAAAGTGTGTATTATTTCATCTACGCTATTTGTTGGAGTATGATACTCTTTTTTCCATCAAGTTTCCGCAATAATATATTATTTCATTTTAAAAATCTTTTGAGTTTTTATTAAATGTTTCTATTTTTTGTTAAAAAAGAAAGAAAGTATGTATTGAGCACCATAACATTTATTTTTTACTGTAAATATATAAAAAAAAATAGTTAAACCATGTTGAAAATCAATGAAGAACTAATAATACAGCTCAATGAATCATTCAAATAAATAAGAATATAAAAATCAAACGAAAAATTAATACTGTGTTCAACAATAAAAATAAATTACGAAAATATATTGTACACCTAAAAACAAGAAATTTAAGGGTCTTCCTTTCATATTCAATTTTTTTAAGCACCACGTCTTACTATCCGTTCGGGTTATACGCTTTTAAGTACTAATTACGCCAATGGATTAGGAATTGGGAAGTTTGAATTTAGAGGAAGTGAACCTGCATTTACGTGGAGGGAGAGAGTGGAAAACTACTAATTAAAAACTACCCCCAGTTCATCTGATCGAGATTCGAACCTTGATCTCCCCATCCGCGACAATCTAGCTTAACACGAAACTAGCGCGTTAGCCAACTACGCTATCGAGGCAGGTAATTAGTTAATTGAATGCCTGTGCTTGATTAGTTTTTACTAGAAAATTATTTCAAATATATACACTCCGTCAATCCTGACCGATAACACTATTTCCCTATCTTATTAGCTACACGTTAGTGTAACCATGCAAGGTAAGCTTTCAACTTTTCAGAATAAACGTAGTTTAAAAAAGTAGACAAATATTTTAATAATGATTTTTGGTTAGTTTTATATCTAGGCTGGTTTATAAAATCAATAAAAAGTCCCCAAAACATTGCGTTTTAAAGACATGCTGTGGCTGTTGATCACACGCGTGACGTTAGATGCGCGCCTTCCTCTTGTGGTGTAACGGGGAACTAGCTCTGCCACGTGGTGGGTGGAATTAGAGATGTTACCTATTATTATTTGTTGACTGTTTCCTAAATTCTAGCTAACTGATGATTTATTAATTTTTATTTGTATTAAAACTCTAGATTGTTACTAACAACTATTTATAATCCTTATTTTGATAAGATTCTAAAAAAAATTCTAATAACTTCATTTTTTAGGAATCTTGTTCAGCTAGGCCTATTGGTTTTTTCCTATTTTTAATTAAAGTTGCTCTTGATCAATTTCTAAATGACACTTAGGTTAATAACTTATGTACTTACATGTGATTAAATTCCTGATGTATCAATTTTTAACCTTGAATAATTAATTATTTATTACTTCTATCAATTAATAGTCTTAATTGACTGCATATACTTTTTATGTTTTAACAATCTCCCCTTTTATTTAACCCCCCCCCCTTTTTTCTCTTTAATTTCTTCATGTTAATTGACTCTGAATTGTAACAACTAATTAACCAATTGTCATTTTACCAAGACGTTCCTTATAATTCTCAATCTTACTTCTCCTTGCTGCAATTAAAATGAATTTAACTAATATTAAGGATATTGTCTGACTCCACGGAAGAGATCCAATTATGACCTGTTATCACCATAGTCAATAATAATTCAATGTAACAGTAACTTTGCCACACTTGAACACCTGGGTCTATCAGGAAAACTACCAGGTATATAATTGTTGGATTTCTTCAAATATAATACTGTACACACGATTACACAGTACTTGCACGTGGAACGTAAAGTTATCATTATTATTATTATTATTAGCACCGAGTCTTACTACCCGTTCGGGTTATACGCACTTACGCTAATGTGTAATGGTAGGGTGATTGTGAGATGAAATGGAGTACCTACAGTTTAACGTGGAATCCGAACCACGGTGGAGGCCTGGCATTCCCCACATTCACAAGATGTCTTGTCAGAGGTGAAGGAAGGGCTTGGTAATCAGATAAATCTGTGCCGGGACCTGGGATTGAACCCCGGCTGCCAGCATAGAAGTCTGACACCTTACCCCTAGACCACCAGGTCACCCGTAAAGTTATCAATACGCGGCAGCCTTAAAGTTTGAAATTTGGATGTTAGCGCACCGCGGACATTACCTTACAGGGGGATCGTAGATCAAGTGAAGCCGGAAGAGCACTTGTTCCTGGCTATAAGAAAGAAGCTATTATTATTATTATTTAGCACCACGTCTTACTACCCGTTCGGGCTATACGCCTTAAGTACTAATTACGCTAATGGAATAGGAATTGCGAAGGTTGAATTAGAGGAAGTGAACCCGCATTTAAGTGGAGGGAGAGTGGAAAACCGTTTAGGAAAAACCCACCCCCAGTTCACCCGACCGAGATTCCAACCTCGATCTCTCCGTCCTCAGCAGTCTATTTCAACACGACTAGCGCGTTAGCCAACTATGCCACCGAGGCGGGTAAGAAGAAGAAAAAATCTAGAATCTTACAATGCTACCACGCCACAACAGTCAACTGGGAGTGCCTTGCTGTGGACATTTTACTCCGAAGAGGGGTTGAAACCCGTTAGCAAAAGCTAAGATTTTACGACATCACAGCCGCATCGGTGGCGTAGTTGGATAACGCGCTAGTCGTGTTGAGCTCGACCACTGAGGACGGTAAGATCGAGGTTAGAATCTCGGTCGGGTGAACTGGGGGTGGTTTTTCCTAAATGGTTTTCCACTCTCCCTCCACTTAAATGCGGGTTCACTTCCTCTAATTAAACCTCCCCAATTCCTAATCAATTAGAGTAATTAGTACTTAAAGCGTATAACCCGAACGGGTAGTGAGACGCGGCGCTATATATTATTATTATTATTTACGACATCACGAAGAGTTGTCAAAATAATTTTTTTTTTAATCAAAGGACCACCCATTTTTGTTAAATTATGTGAGAAGATATTAACTCATAAGTATTGAATAAGCTAAATATCATAAAATTTGTTCACTAACTTAAAATATATTAATGGAGGGAACTTTTGATTTGGAATAATATTAAAGGGTAGTAGCCACATCATTACACTATTTTCCTTAAAATACTGTTTTCTGTGGAAAGTGGATATAATGCGTGTGAGTTCTTTAATATGTATAACCCACCCCCTTCGGCGACAAACGCTAAACCCAACTAATCTGTTTCCTCTTTAAAGCTCCTTATGTTTAGAAGTATCTGGGGAAGGACATAATTTAAACAATGTGCAAATAGTCTTAAAATGCTTTTCATTAATTATTACTAAAGAATAGTACTGTAAGTGGGTATAAAGAGAAATTAGATTTAAGTTGAAAGCTTCCCTGTTCGTTTGTACGCGAAATAAAAGAGAGAAATTAAGACATGATCCGGTTGTTTCAGGCAGGATCATGAATATTATCTTATTAAATATACATGATAAAGTGTCTAGACAACGTCTAGGTCATTTATTTAATAATATATTCACTTAATTACTAAACAGATACTTGCAACTTGAAAGCTAAAACTTTTTGCATGATTTTTTAAACAAAATGTTTACATAGGTAGTCTTGGGTTAGAATGTTCACCTAAGTATTCGTGGGTTCAAATCCTCTCAAGTTCAATGAATATTTATTGTGTGATAAAAATCCGTAGTAAAACTTCCTTCAGAGGAAAAGTAGGACCGTCAGCACCATGTCGATTGTATCAAGTAAAAGAACCATAGAAACTATGTGAAAATACCTTTCCCGGCCAAATCGGTAAGCCCTTTCGAACTCGCTCATAGAAATACAGTACGGAAGGCAACGGGTAAGCACCCACTACACTTCCTGAACTCCCCTAGTACATGGAATTTCTACCAGATGGTGTAGGCAGCACTAACGAACCGGCCGAGCGCATGTCCAGCTCCAAATGGATGGAAATCACATAAAACCAATTGTAGAAATGTTGACTTAGGAATATAAGATGTTGAGCTCTACGGCGTACTTGGTAATATGGAATTATAAATATTTATACATTTATACACTGTCGAGTCCCTTCGTCTTTGAACATTGGATAGTGAAAAACAAGAATAAAATAAATACTTCAATTTTATAAAAAAAATATTAAAATATTTAAAAATTGACACACGCCAAGGGCACGCGGACAGCGTAGGGCCTATCTCACCGTCCAGACTACTGAGGTTTTCTCTTGCTTTTTTATAGGTTACCACTCTCTCTCTCTCTCTCTCTTGCCATGCAAATGATGATACACTTCCTCTACATCATTAGTGTAAATATACACATAGTTCCGACGGACACTATAGTACGTAATACAAAATAAAATACATTAAGTTTTTCAGACTAAATACTCAATTGAAAACTGACCCAATTCCGTGGATACTTCGTCTGACGTGCTAAACTCGCAGTAGACTAGACTACCGATGATGGAGAGATCGCGTCGAATATTGGGCGGCTTTACTAAGGTTGGTTTTCAAAAATATAGTTTTCCAATCCACTCTACCTACATACAAATGCGCATACACTTCCTCTGAAATAATCCTTCCTCATCCCTAATCCACCAGCTTAATTAGTACATAAGCGTATAACCCGAGCGGTTAGTAAGACGTGTTGCTAAAAAAAAAATCGAAAAGTTGCGTTGCTAGTTCACCGGCAATACGAGTTCATAAAACGTCGATTAAAACTCGCACCGGGGATCAACAGAGAGAACTCGTTAGGAAGAACCGTATCTGACAGTTACAACGGTTAATCAAACTACTGTAGGGCCTAATTTAATTTTATTCTGATGCCTACAGTCTTGTGATCTGCAGCTGTCATTTTGTGAGAGATGCCGGTAGTAATATATTAAATATCCATAAAATTGGTTTATATCTACCTAAATATTTAACAAATCAACATCAATGGCAACATGGTATTAGTCATTACTCTTACGTTAGACGGTATCTCTTATGATGGAGAGGTCGGGGTTTGAAACTCTGTAAGGTGTGTACTGAGAGTGATTTTTTATAAATAATTTCCTACTCTCCATCCACGTTAATCCGGGTACATTTCCTCAAACATTCTAAATTCACTGTCTTTATTTCATTTGAGTAAGTAAAGAATGCGTATAGCCTAAACGCATACCAACAAGTGGGGGGTGTATATATATATATATATATATATATATATATATATATATATATATATA
>CABFOW010000601.1:196907-237816 GCA_902141385.1 Timema californicum
TATATATATATATATATATATATATATATATAAGTTCACGGCATCAGCTTTAAATCGATCTATACTAGCCGAGTGTGCACCGTCTATTGGTGAGGATAATTTCAATGTCTGCGGAAAGAAAGTGTCAAGTGGTCATTACAACGAAACCTCCAGCCCCTTATCTCAATTTTCTATACCGAATACACTACTTTTACATTAGAGTAGTTTATTATTTGTCCATACGAGGCTTTGTTTGACCCCGTTTCAGACCCAGTGCTCCACCACAGAAAATCTGGGGATTCCAAGGAATGAACCCGGGGTTTCTAGATCTGTAACCAGGGTCTTTGACCATTAAACTACAGAGGTTGTTTATATATATATGAATTTTTTAACGTGAAATTATTCCTTTGGACAAAGATTTTCAGAGATCTACCTAGCCTATTTATGTTGGGGTTGAAATGACAGTAGGGTGTATTTGAGATGGGAGGGTTGGTTAAACTGTAGTTTGTTTATGTATTAATATGCTACAATCTTTACTTTCTGGGAATTCTCTTAAGTATTTCTATATCTCACTTTTTTCATGTACGTCAATAAAATATTGTTATTTGTGAATATCCTTAATTATCTAAATGACACGTAGTACAAGAAAAAGTACAAATTTGAACGCTAAATTATTCCACACTTTTATTATTTCTAATTTATGAAAACAAGTACTATAAGACCTTTGAAGGGAACAGGGGAAATAGGGGTAAAGTCCCATTTTAACTCAAATTTAGCTAGTCTGTTATGTGTTAGATAATCTTGAGACCTTTTCTAAAGCACTTCTGTTTTTGTTTAAAATATGTCTATATCATATTTAAATTAATAAAAATGTTTTTCTGGGGTCTTTATGGAGTTTGATATATGAAAGTCATTAATCTGAATAATGTGTAAAATGTGACTTTGCCACTTTTTGCCACTTTTTTACCAATACTCTTCATTTGTTAAATTGAAAATCTATTATCTTCCATTTTACCATAGTTATACCTTACATTTATATTAATTTCCTAAAATTTCCAAATTTTTCCTAATCAGATCAGCCCAAAAAGGTTGTATTTAATTTGGATGGAAAAAAGAATAGGAACAAACTAGATTTGATCCATTATCTTAATTAATGAAATGTTACTTAACTTGAAGCATTTTTGTCAGAAATATTAACCATCATGTTCATATTAAACGTCTTTTTTTCCCTCCTTTCAACACCACTTTTTTTTTATTATTCTCTATCCACATGTCATTTTTATTATGTTCGTCGTAAAAATACGACTTCCTGAAATGTTTTCTAGTGGCCTGCTTCATCGCCTGACAGTTACATATTTATTAAATTACCTCTCTGGTGCCTCGTCCCCCTCCTCCTTTTCCTCTTTTAAGTCTCCCCCTCCCACGTTTTCAATTCGACTTTAACATCCTTGTTCAATTTGCTAGGAAGTTGCCTCTGTTAAGGCGTAGTAAATGGACGAGGAAGACTCAAAAAATAAAGACAGGGGCTAAAAAAAAAAAAGAGGATAAATTCAATTGGTTGCAAATAAAATCAATTGATGAAATCACAATACATTTATGAAGAAGACTTACGTGAGAGACTTTCAAAAGAAACTGTATTATTTTCTCTTGCATGTATAATATTTTCCAATAAAAACAAGACCAGTTTTACATATTTTTTTAAGAACACATCAATGATATTTCAGAGTTTATTTTTCTGCCTCATCGGTGGCCAAACACTACAAATAATTATTAATATTATAAATACTTAATTATCATCACCTCATAATTCCGATACATTAATTACTTTACCTTAAGGTGGAAGTGTAGGGGATGTGAAAAATGTCCAGTGCCCTTGCTATGTTAATAGCATAACTTTGTTTGGCTAAACAAATAAAATATATTTCCAGTAGAAACACAGAGTTTAATTTTCTTCAAATGGGGAAATCAAAAGTGATTGAATATCTGTAACTAGCACAAAGGTATTAAATGAGAAACTTTTTAAATGAAGAGAAAAAGTTGTCATTACATTTCAGGACACCCTTGAAAGATATTCAACAACTGTTGAATCAGTATTTATAGCTTAAAATATTATGCAATTGTTAAAATTGTGCAATAAATTGCTTATGTTTGAATGAACTTAAGGCCCCTTTACTGATACGAACACGAAGTTCCTGACTAGTCTGCTCCTTATAGGACCTCTCTACACGATCAGTCAGAATGTCAGTCCTAATAATGACAGTCTGACTGTCAGTATGAATCAGTATTTATAACGAGACCGTACAAGATCAGTCTTCGTGTCCAGGGGCGGCTCGTGTATAGGCACTGCGGAACTGCAACAACCCCTATTTCCACTTGATACTATCAATAACATTTAATATAATGAGTCCTTTTTTTGATTCTTTATTTATTTTTGTAAAACAATATATATTCCTTAAGCTTAATGTCAGTACTTCAGTAGCCATCCTCCAGCTTATGAAAAAAATACAAAATTTTGTATGTAACTGTGCGCTTCACAGTGCCAGCCAGCGACGTGGTGTTTGACTGTTGTGTGCATGCGTACATATGAGGCTAGTGGTCAGGAAGGTGAAACTGCCAGGTAGATAGAGCACTGTTGCTCTCGCAGTGCCGGCTCTGGTGAAATGGTGGAAGTTTTTTTTTTACTCAGCGTGTGTTGTGTTTAAAAACCGTGTACCATATTCTTGAATGTTATAAAGTGTATAAGAATATAGAATAAGATTATTATTCTGCTTCCAGCTATTATATTTGATTAATTTCTTTTCGGTTATTTTATTTGACAGAAAGAGTAAATGCGCTTGCAGTACTTTCAAGAAATAAATTTTTTCTCAATTGTCATCCAGAGATCAAGGAGAAAATTATTGAGCTATTTTCGCAAATTAAAACAAGAAGAATAGATTTCATTTTTAAATGAATAGATCAAGCTTGAACTGTAACAATTTAAGTTAGAGTAAGTAAAAAAGTTTTTTTTTGGTAAGATTTTATAAAGTTCCTGAATAAATTTTCTTTTTATATATGTTTTTTGTCTTTTACACAATTTTAAAACAAAGGCTAAACAATTTCTGGAGCAGCACTCCCACTAATTCTAGCTACGAGCCGCCACTGTTCATCTCATCATTTTTATCAGTCTCAACTCTTGAATGCGCCGTGTAACAACATGGCTGATAAGAAAGGGAGGTTTTCAGTCTCTTTTTGCTATTGAGGCTGAAGGAAATACTGACGAACGCGCGCAGACACGGTCAGTCATACGCTCAGTCTCCTCCCCCTCCGCCCCCCCCCCCAGCATGCGTACATATGAGGCTAGTGGTCAGGAAGGTGAAACTGCCAGGTAGATAGAGCACTGTTGCTCTCGCAGTGCCGGCTCTGGTGAAATGGTGGAAGTTTTTTTTTTACTCAGCGTGTGTTGTGTTTAAAAACCGTGTACCATATTCTTGAATGTTATAAAGTGTATAAGAATATAGAATAAGATTATTATTCTGCTTCCAGCTATTATATTTGATTAATTTCTTTTCGGTTATTTTATTTGACAGAAAGAGTAAATGCGCTTGCAGTACTTTCAAGAAATAAATTTTTTCTCAATTGTCATCCAGAGATCAAGGAGAAAATTATTGAGCTATTTTCGCAAATTAAAACAAGAAGAATAGATTTCATTTTTAAATGAATAGATCAAGCTTGAACTGTAACAATTTAAGTTAGAGTAAGTAAAAAAGTTTTTTTTTGGTAAGATTTTATAAAGTTCCTGAATAAATTTTCTTTTTATATATGTTTTTTGTCTTTTACACAATTTTAAAACAAAGGCTAAACAATTTCTGGAGCAGCACTCCCACTAATTCTAGCTACGAGCCGCCACTGTTCATCTCATCATTTTTATCAGTCTCAACTCTTGAATGCGCCGTGTAACAACATGGCTGATAAGAAAGGGAGGTTTTCAGTCTCTTTTTGCTATTGAGGCTGAAGGAAATACTGACGAACGCGCGCAGACACGGTCAGTCATACGCTCAGTCTCCTCCCCCTCCGCCCCCCCCCCCTCCCCCATTGTAAGACTGATGGGCTGAAACTGACGTGATCAGAACTGTCGGATCACATCAGTATTTCCGTAAATCCATCCACTAGTCGGACTGTCAGCATTAATTATTAGTTTATTAATACTGAGAGTCCAACAGATCGTGTAGGGGCCCTATTAAACATTCTCGCTTAAGTGAGCCACCTCGTTAAGTGAGAAATTGCAGCACCGACGTTCAGCTCATATGCAATAGTTTATTCTATGATGCGTTATTAAAAAAATATGTTCAAAGTCAAAATAAAGTTGAAAGATTCCTCCATGTCTCTATTTTATTAATAACCCTATATTTTGAGCTTATTAATATAAATAAATGTTTGAAAATGTGACATCAGCTAATTTTAAATGATTTCTTAAGCATATTTGTGGAACTTTGAGTTTAGGCTTTATGTAAAAGGGCTCTAGATTTAGCCCTTACTCTAACAAACAAAGCAATTATTTGATAGACTCACAACAGGAAATGTTAATATATTTGAGAACTAGCAGTGAGCTTTCCTCTTTACCTTGGGATAAGAAGTTTCTTAATTTTATTTCCTATTGGCATGGCGAGATTTGGTTGTAGATGAAGAGAGTATAAGCTCAGACATAATAGAGAAATAATTCCAGAAAATGACACAGACCATTGTATTTTGAAGCCGTGTGACTTGACAGCGATTGATAATTTCTCGCTTACCAAGGTGGCCACCTTAAGTTTTCACCATCATTTCAAAACAGACTGTACGATTTATTCTAAGGAAATAAATAGAACATCCTTTTATAAATGATGAACACAATGTTATAATAGAATAATGGTATTTTATATTTAATTTGTTCACGAAATCCTCTTTGATGAACTCAGTAGATCAATAGCAAATATTTAAACGAGAAAGTAAAACGTATGAAATATGATTACTTTTTAACTGAGTATTCTAGAGATTACAGACGGATGTTAAACCCTGCACTCGATTTTTTAAAGCTATTTGTTTTATGTTCCTTAAGACTAAAATATACCGAGCAATTTTATTCGCTTATAATTGCTAGTGAACTCATTCTCAGCTAGTAGATTTGATGAGTAACTATATTAATAATTTGGTAAAAGAAACATTGCTAATATATATATATATATATATATATAGAGAGAGAGAGAGAGAGAGAGAATAAAATGAGCAGCACCCCCTACGATTCCTCTTGATAACACTTTCCCTCTTCCTCTGACGAGCTTACTTTCTCACTTTACTATCTGTGCCTGGATAACATTGGCTTGTTTTTTAGATCTAAATTTTTTCTTATTTCCTATTCTAGATAGACATAAGATACCGCGAGCCAATCTCCATCCTGGCAGGTAGACTCCTACAGGACTTTTTTGTGACACAAGTCAAATAGCCCAAGTTGTGGATGATTTATTGAAAAAAAAGTTTAGAAAAAACTTTCAGATAAAATTTATAGTTTCTGTTACAATGTTGTATCTTTAAAACTCGCTGAGTAGAACGTTAATTCAATAACATGGGAAATCCTATCTTGACTAGCCGTGACGTCATAGATAGACAATTTTTCATCATAAAATAAAGGTATTAAATTGACACTATTCTTCTTTTTGAGAGCGTGTGTTAACGTATTAGTTGATTGTGCTTCAAACATAGAAACAAAAAATTTAATTCGGAAATTACAATTAGTTTACTTTCGTCTATAATTACCCATCCAACATATTTTTCCTCCCTCCCGGCAAACAAAGTGTTTGACATAGATTGTCATGATGGCTATTGAAAGAAGACCAAACACGAACACAATGAATAAAATTGTCTCCTTTATTCACATTCCCCCTAAACTGTAGTTACCCTGACAGAAAATAATAAACACAACAATTTTATTGACACAAGAAGACAGTTTTTGTGTGTGGTTAATTTTGCTGTAAGCAGAAAGAGTGTACGTAAAAAAAAAACTTACACAAAGCCATGTTTGCTAACTTTTTTTTTCTTTTTGTTACCTTTCCATGTCGACGATTCAGTTACGCGATAAAGTACGAGCTTCAAAATTTATTACACTTGCACACAATGACTAACTATATATGGATTTACCTTAATAACATCCCCTCTCCCCTTTATTCCTCCCAAAAACCCTTCTCTTTCAATGTACATCCCCACCCATTCCTTTTGTTGTCAGAACTTCAAGTCTATGAACAATAGGATGGCAGGTACAGCATTGTGTGTTTAGTGTGCTTGCATGTTGTGAATATATTGACCAAAGTGAAGTTGTCGATATATTGAACAAAGTGATGTGTGCAAACCCATTCTGCTTGCCTTTATTGCTTTTAACTGTTAAGTTATAAAGCAACAGAGAGTCAGAAACAAACGTATTGGGTTGAACATTTCGCCTGCGATTTCAACATAAACTTGATCATCCACCGGGCTTTTACGATATAATGGCAAACGAACATGTGTGTACACTGGATATCATCGCTGAAGGACTTGCTTTGCTACTAATGGAAAACTTCGTTGTCATTCTCTTGTTTTTGTGTGGTCAATCGTCCCTCAAATATAGGACAAGTTTCGTAACTTTGGTTAGTCTAGGTTGGTAGTAGCTCCTTCTTATCCCAGTACACCA
Organism: Timema californicum; assembly: GCA_902141385.1. Classification (NCBI taxonomy): domain Eukaryota; kingdom Metazoa; phylum Arthropoda; class Insecta; order Phasmatodea; family Timematidae; genus Timema; species Timema californicum. The sequence continues at coordinate 203,563 of CABFOW010000601.1, forward strand.
CCTTCCAACAAAATTGAGAACGAAGAAATTTGGTAACAGTTAACTGAGAGAGAGAAAGAGCGAAGATAAAGCTTTTGTCCATAGGACCTGCAGTTTTCTCAGCAATTATATTGAGTGTAGTGAGTGACCAATCGGCGTGGAAAAACCTCAGGGCTCGAATTGAATCTAGTTATCGATAACGTTTTGTAACTAACACGTAATATTAAATAATGGTTAGTTAAGCTCATGTGTGCTTTAGTTACAGTAAGATTTAGATAGGATTCTTGCGTACACAGTTAAGAGGTATGACTTGGGTGAACTACTTAGTGAACGTTTGCCCACATTAGTATTTAAGCTGCCCCGGTGGCGTAGTTTGCTAACGCGCTAGTTTCGTGTTGAGCTTGACTGCTGAGGACGGGGAGATCAAGGTTCGAATCTTAGTCAGGTGTACTGGGCTGGTTTTCTTAAATAATTTGTCACTCTCCCTCCACGTAAATGCGGGTTCACTTCATATAAAGTCAACATTTACAATTACCAACCTATTAGCTTACAACCCGAAAGGTTAGTTAGACGTGGTGCTAAATAAATAAAACAGTTAGTATGTAAGGGAGTATAGGAATACAAGTGATGCAACACAGGTAGAATAAACATTCCCTTGCGACTCTAACCGATAGTCGAACGTCGAACTCCCTATTAACGGAATACCAATCCTTAATGATCCTGACACCTTAGAACACGCAATAAAATTAATACTTTTAGAAAGTAAGATAACACCATGCGACAACGTTGTTGTGTACTTGCATCAGTGGGCACGCAGATTAAGGCATCAAGCTCGTTTGGTTTGGTTTAATAGTGATGGGGAGGCCATGGCTTAAAGTCATTGGATATTTAAAATGTTAATATAGTATTATTATTACTCTTATTATAACTATATCGTTGTGTACAATTCATATGAATGTCTAATTTTACTAAATTTCAGCTACATATATGAATTACTTTACTTTACCAAAGTTACACCAAAAACATAAAACAGCAATTTTGCTTTGACCTCATATAACTAATGAACTGAAATTATTTTAAATAATTGAATAAATGTCTAGGCCTATAGCTTATAGTTATACATTTGTCAAAATTGGGCATTCAATTCTTTATTATCTAATGAGCTGGTCGGACTTAAACAAATTTTCACTCTCGCAAATGAGGACGAACTTCTTAAATTATTACTTTCCGATCCTTACGTTACTAATGTAATTTAAAGCTAAAAGGATGGATAGGTATTATTCGACCAGTGTTGTCCAACCCACGGTCCACGACCTGTTTTACTGCGGTCTGCAAATCTAAACGGCTTTTTAAATAAATTATATAAAAGGGCGTAACCCCTATTATGTAGGCCTAGTCTTAAAAATCTTACTGTTAAAAAACAGGCGGATTAATAATGTATAGCTTTTAGCACCGCGTCTTATTTACAGTTCTTGTTATACGCTTATGTAGTAATTACACTCATGGTTATAGGGATTAGGAAGGAACGATTCCAGGAATGTATACCCGTACTTGCGTACTACCCTCAGTACACCCGACCCAGAATCGAACCTCAATCTCTCCGTCATCAATAGTCTAGTCTAATGCGTGAGTAACGCGTTAGACCAATGTAATGATACTGTTTTGTACCCATCTCATATATTTAAAAAGTCATGGATGAATTGTATTTTTCTTTAATGAACTGTATATAAAATATTATTTTAATACTTCATCCATGGAGAGTCACGCGTTTTCAGATATAATTTCAATATATTGCGCTTTAAAAGTTTTTTTTTCCTTTAAAAGATCAACTCCGTTGTATTAGAAAAGTCATTTGATATGCTGGCTCCATCCACCCAATAGGAAGCCAGCCTTCACAACAGGTGACCAGGAGTATTTCTATTAGTTTTGAAACTGGTGACAAGGGGTCCAAGAGGCAAGGGGTAGGTCATATATAAGCCACTTGTGCCTATGAATCCATAGTAGTAACATAGATCTACACAGTAAACAGTACTCAGAACGCGGAACATGTAATATCACAGAAAAACAATCCATAAATTAACAAAAATTGTATAATTTAATATCATATCTTCAGTACCAAAGGTATAATCATTAAAATAAATCGTGTGCAAAATCAAAAGTCTTGCTCATACCATAAGGATAACCATCACATATAATCAGATAACATAACCGTGTTATAAATACGTAGGAAGTCATGCACGCATTGTCATCATCATAAAACCAGGTATCATTCGTATCGAATATCGCACAATAAATCAGATATAAATATAATTAATGCCCATTCGCGTCACAAATAGCACAATAAAAAAAAACCGTATCACTTTAATTGGCGCCCAATCGCAAGGTAATAAAATCCATCTCATTTTAATATGCAGTCACCGAAACGGGTCTGACCTGTAATGGATAATACTAGGTTGTATTTGTAAGTTGTATTCTGGTTATGAGCAGTGGCAGCTCGTAACTAAAATTAGTGGGGCTGCTGCTCCAGAAAAATTTTAGCCTTTGTTTTAAAATTGTGTAAAAGGAAAAAAACATGTATAAAAAGAAAGTTTATTCAGGAACTTGATAAAATCTTAACAAAAAAATATGCTCTTTTACTTACTTTAACTTAAGAGTGTTACAGTTCAAGCTTTATCTATTCATTTAAAAGTGAAAACCATTCTTCTTGTTTTAATTAGCGCAAAAAGTTCAATAATTTTCTCCTTGATCTCTGGATGACAATTGAGGAAATGTTTCTCCATTGAAAATACTGCAAGCGCATTTAGTCTTCCTGTTAAATAAAAGAACCGGAAAAAAATGAATCAAATAGAATAGATGGAAGCAGAATAATAATCTAATTCTACACTCTTCTACACTTTATCACATCAAGAATATGTTACACTGTTTTAAGCACAACACACGCCGAATAAAAAAACACTTCCTTCCACCATCACCCCAGATCCGGCACTGCGAGAGCATCAGCACTCTCTCTACCTGGCAGTCCCACCTTCCTCCCCACCACCCTCCTATGTGTGCATATGCACAACAGTCAAATACCACGTTGCTGGCACTGTGAAGCTCACAGTTCCATACAAAGATGTTTGTATCTTTTTCATAAACTGGGGGAGGGCTACTGAAGTACTGACGTTAAGCTTAAGGAATATATTTTGTTTTACAAAAATAAAGAAAGAATTAAATAAAAAAAGACTCATTATATTAAACGTTATCGATAATATCAAGTATAAATAAGGGGTGCTGTATTTCCGCAGCGCCTATACACAGGCCACACTGGTTATGAGTAACTAAAAAAAAGCAATACTTGTTTCTTAGCACTATAATTATTATTTTGTTTGCTCTGTTTTCTTCACGATGCAAATAAAACCACAAGTCATGAAAGGTGGAACCCATGGTATTCTACTTATTTACAACTTCGCCCAACTTTGAGCTTAGGGTTAAATCTTAGCCTGACGCGACTAGGATAGTTAAGCAATATTACGTCAATGTACGCCGGAGAGGTAAGGAAATGATTAGTTCACCTTACGAGGTCTATATTACCTGTTGTTGACACTTTCCCTCTTCCGCTGACAAGAATGCACACTCACTCTACTATTTGCACTTGGACAGCATAGACTTGCATTTAATAATTAATTTTTTTATATAATCTATGTTTGATTGACATGTGCTTTCAAATAAATTTTTAATCGAAATCTTTGAAAATGATTCCTACAAGCCATGTTCTCAAATAAATCAAACAACCTAACTTGCTGACGATTTCTTAAAAAATTCTTGTTTTAATGCTTTTTTTTAGCAACACGTCTATGACCCGCTCTGGCTATACGCATATGTACTAATTACATTAATTGTTTAGGAATTCGGAAGATTTCATTGATAGGAAGTGTACTCGCATTTGGGTGGAAGGCAAGTGGAAAACTATTTAGAGAAAACTCGTTTTAGTGCACCCCACTGTGATTGAACCCCGATCTCCCTATCTTCGGCAGTCTAGTCTAACACGAACGTAGTGTTAGACCACGTGGTCACCGAAGCGGGTGATTCAATTTTATATATTTCAAACTCGTCAAATAAAATTTACATTTATCAACATAGGAAATACTATCTTGACTTGTCATTGGCATTACGTCACTGGCAAGGTCCTTGAGGTGGGGACGTAGGGGACGTAGGGGACGTGAGAAAAGTTCAGTGTTTTTACAGTTTATATAGCAAAGAATTGTTTTGACAAAACAAATAAAATATTGCTCCAGTAGAAACATGGAGTTTAACTTTCACATGGTGATATCAACAGTTGTTGAATATATGTCAAGAGCATAGTGGCATTAGATGATAAACTTTTTAAATTAAGAGAAAAAGTTGTTATTAAATTCCAGGACATCCTTTACAGATATCAACAACTGTTAATATCACCATGTGAAGAAATTTAAACTTTATGTTTCTACTGGAAAAATATTTTATTTATTTTAGCAAAATAAAATTTGGTATGTATATAAAAACTGAATTTTTCTAAATCTGTTATCGCATCCCTTACACGGCTACAGTCCCAATCTTAAATATCATGGATCCACTACATTGACTCCAACAATACTTGCTTGAGAACCACCTGAGCGTCGGTAAAACTCGCTATTAAAATCCCATCACGCGACTTCAAGATAGCGCCCCAAGGATACTTGGAAACAACGTTTAGCGGGCCATTCACAAGGGGAAGGGGGACTGTTGTCATGCTATAACTTCCCCCGGGGCGCCCTAGACACGTTGCCACCTACAGGCGCCTTGTTGTGTGGCACGCCATGCGGACAAGGGTTCATTGTTCTGGGCCAAGCCAGGCCAGCTTGTTTGTTTGTTGCCTACGACTACAAGGGCAGAGATTAACGAGAAAAAGGAGTAATCTACCACTACTTAATATAATTTTTCCAACGAAAAAATTAAATATATAAAAATTTATATTCTTGAATTTTTAATCTCTAGTTTGGATTCTTGATAACGATTCATCAGCATTTAAAATTTCAACCCTTTTTCATACATACAACTTTATATTAAAATATGTTATTTATTTATTTATTTATATACAGTGACTTTTGTGGTTTAAAACTTAAACAAAATGGCTATGTTTGATTTGAGTAAGATAAATAGAATAAAAAGTTATTTTTGAGTGAATTTCCAAGTTGCCGGTAGTAAAGATAAACGGGAAAATAACTAATTATGATCGCAATGAAAAGATGGCCAATTCTGAATTTTTTCCGTTTCGTTTAAATGTTATAACGTTCATTTAGCGTATTTGGGCACTAAAAATCAAGGTATTTAAGGTGGTGGTGTAGAAAACGCCAGAAAAGGGCTATATTTTAGCAGTATTTAAATCAAAACTTTTTCACATGGTATATCAACAGTTGTTGAATATCTATCAATGGTGTCCTGGGATTTAATGACAACGTTTTTTCTTCAATTAATATGTTGGTCATCTAATGCTGCCAAGCTCATCGCAGGTATTCAACAACTGTCGATATAGCCATGTGAATATAATTAGCTATATGTTTTTCTTTGAGCAATATTTTATTTATTTTGGCCAAAAAAAGTTTTGTTATAAAAACTATAAAATGATTACTCTTATCGCACGTCCCCTACACTCCCACCTTAAAGTCACGATGTTTATATCGTTCTTATATGCTTTTGGTGGCAGTAAGAATCGAGGGTATTCCGGTATCGAGGAATTGTTATTGACCTGCTTAAAACTATGTCATAATAATAATTATTAGGCCTATTATTATAGTTATTATTATATTATTTAGGTTTAAATAGGCATTGACACAAAAGCGACCCCTAACGTAATAAATACAAATGCATATTTTTTATAATTATTATTTATACTTATATAATATCTAATTTATGTTAATATAAATTGGGGTTTAAGTTTTATCTTAACTAGCTAATCTAAGAAATAAGGATGAGAACGGTGAATTGTATGGTAATTCGCCTCTCGTGATCTATGTCTTACAACCCATTCAAGCTGCCCGAATCTTTGCACTAACGTGGAAGTAAAGATATAACTTAGAAGAAGAGTGTCTGCATTTGCACGAGAGGAGAGTGAAAAAAATCACTGAGGATAAATCATTTTCAGTAAAGCATGCCAGGATTCGAACCTAAATCTATACAATGCGAGATTAACGCCCATGACTGCATCCCTCTTAATTACTGGTTTTCAAACACTAGCAAGTATAAGGAAGTAGGATTGTGAGGAAGGTGGATTTTAAAGAATAATGACTTCGATAAATGTTAGTCCGTAAAAAGGTTGAGAAACAGAAAATGTTTGGGAAAATCTCGTCTGGGAAGCGAAGTCAACGCCTCTAGGGTAGAGGTGGAAATTTTCCAGGACATTTTGAATCGGAAAATTTTCCGGTGAATTTTCTGCAGTGGTGGCTTTCGGTGGAGGGGATTAAATGTAGAGGTGGCACCGAGAGCCTATTGACCTTCAAAATATAGTGTGTTAAGAGACGAGTGGGTTATAAGGAGGGGAGGGGACAAATGGGTGGTGGAGGGGTCAATAGGAGGCCCAATGGATAATAGGGGAGGCAAATTTCGGGCCAACCTAAAATTATTTTAATTATCTTATTGATGATAAAAAAATAGAATTATAATTTATGAACATAACGGGTCTACAAAGGCTGGCACTCTGTTTCTTTACTACCTTTTTTTAGCACTGCGTCTTACCAGATGTTCGGGTTGTACGCCTATGTACTGGTTACGCAAATGTGTTAGGGATTAGGAAGGTTAAATTTAGAGTAATTGCACCCTCATTGGTGAAGAGTGAGAGTGGAAAATCATTTAGAGAAACCTCAATCAGTGCACCGGACCGGGATCAAACACCGTTCTCATTGTCATTGGTAGTCTAGTCTATTGCGAGAGTTGCGCATTAGACCATGTGGCCACTGAAGCTCGTTTGATGATGTTTCTGGTGTTAATGCTCTTAGGAGAAATTAATATTAAGTATAAACGTTGATATTTGGGATATCATTGTTTCTATTACATTATAGTTCCATTTAATCAGTTGAGATTATTTTACAGAAACAATAATTGAAAATTTTCCGTTTCACAACTCTACCCTAGGGTCTTAGTTAAATACAGCCAGAACACACTTCACTCTATCGGAATAGTCAAGGAAGCTGTTAACTAATTAGGAGAAGCAGACACACTTCCCTTTTACAGTTTATCTGTGTCTAGAAACCGAATAACTTCAAACTTGTAATTGGTTTCGCTCGAAAGACAGGGAGGACGACTTGTTTTAAGTGATGGGATCTTCCTCTATATGTCACCCATCTCCTTCTGACCGGTGTCAGTTCCTATATCTCCTTCTCTAGCTCATTCTTACCACACACCGTTCTCACATGTTTTCTCCACGCATGGGGTGCTGTTAGTGTAATAATGGCTTATGTCTCAAACGCATATTTTCACCACGACTGCTATTCAGTGTGAGTTTAAGCAATCAATAAGTTAATGGTTATTTTATTTTATATTAATAACCATTATTTTAATAAAGTTAAAATATTGTTTATGTATAGGACTACATAGTGATTGCTTCTTGAATTTGTGTCACAACTAGCATAAAATGTGATTGACTAAACTTAAACAAAACATTATTATTATTATTATTATTATTACTATTATTATTATTATTATTACTATTATTATTATTAGAGGCTAACAATTGTTATTAGTTTACATAAAGCACTTTGTTTTTTTCACTATGTCTTATTACCTGTTCAGGCTATAAACATATATTAATTACGTTAATTGGATAGGCGAAGAGGAAGGTAGATCTGAATATTGATATGTACCAGCCTTTACGTGGAGAGTGGAAAACGATAGAAAGAGTGGTAAACAATTTAATTTTCTTTAAACCTTCAGTACACACAATCGCACCTCGAACACAGATCTCCTCGTCACCTGCAACCCAGTCCAATACGAGATTAACGCATTGGACCATGCGACCACCGATATGGGTAAAATATGCCTGTTAGATTCCAAGCGTCCCAGGACATCCAATATGACGGTCTTTTGGCATTCATATATCAATACCTCTGAAGCTATGTTTCGGTGTAAGATGACGTAGTTGAGGCTAAGTATTTATATTTATGTTATTAGTAGATTTAATCCTAAAACCATTTAAACTACAATCCGATTATTAAGTAACTATTCAGTGCACTTAAAACATTAGTTTCGACTTGCTACTGATATGAAATAAAACTGTTCTGAAGTGCTATTATTATTATTATTATTATTATTATTATTATTATTATTATTATTATTATTATTATTATTATTATTAGCACCGCATCTTACTACAAGTTCGGTTTATACGCACTTACGCTAATGTGTAATGGTACGGTGATTGTGAGATGAAATGGAGGCCATACAGTTTAACGTGGAATCCGAACCATGGTGGAGGTCTGGAATTCCCCACATTCACAAGTTGTGATTAATATATGTCTTGTCAGATTTATCAGAGGTGAAGGAAGGGTTTGATAATCAAATAAATCTGTTCCGGGTTCCGAGGATTGAACCTCGGACCCCCAGCACATAAGTCTAACACTTTACCCTTAAATCTCCTCAAAAGTGTTAGTCAATAGCTGGGAGTCAACTTAATCCATCTAATTTTTTAAAATGAACCTACATTTGTTACTTGTGTCGATCACAGAAATAGTAATATTTAGTATCCACTAAACAAATACTTTTAGCTTTGGCTTTAGAAATAGCTTACAAATAACACCAAGGAAAACACAAAAGGGACGGCTCACATTAATTTGATGGCATCGTAAATCTTCAAAACTTATGTAATCTGGGCACCGCACAGGCTTACTCAATGGCACTTTTGAAGTGAATAAAAACCATTATTTAGAAGTGGATGGTTAGCTTTAGTTTGTAACAGCGGTGCGAGGCTCTAATAAATCAAATATTACTTCAGTATAAATAAAGAGCCTAATTTTCTTCACATGGTGATTCAAACAATGTTCGATTCTGTTATAAATATAGCGGCATTAGATGAGAAACTTTTTAAATCAAGTGAAAAAGTTGTCATTAAATTCCAGGACACCCTTGACAGATATTCAAAAAACTTTTGATATCATCATGTGAAGGAAATTAAACTCTTATGTTTCTACTGGAAGAATATTTTATTTGTTTTGACCAAAAAAATATTTTGACAAAAAACTGCAAAAACACCTCCTGTTTCTCGTGTCCCCTACACTCTCACCTTAAATCGGTCCACTGACCTAGGAGATCAGGTGATCAATTTAAACAGGCCCCACTGGTGCTGATCTTTAATCATTATGGTCACTATACTCCCTCCAGGCGAGTGTCGATGTAGTCCTCTGCAATTTATTTTTTCATTATTTGCCTCTCACAGCTACACGATCACAGTTGTTGTGATAAGAAGGCTCTTCATTGGCCCTGATTGGACAAGGTCTTCCAAAGCAGCCGTCTCCCCTTTTCCTACTTTCTAAACTTGATATCAGAAACAGTTATTCTTTTCGCTGCCGTCTCTCAATAAGGCAACAGCAACAAAAAAACAAAACAAGAAATATCACCATCGCTGCACTTTTTAATAGAGACCATCCGGTATTCATTCGCACGCGATCCAAATCAAACAAAAAAAAAAAATTTATATGTAGCGACCAGAGTTAATGAACTTGAAAGAACCACATACTTATAAGAAGGCGAAGGTTTTGTTATCTTGTGTATCCCCTCTACCTGCCTTATTAGCTCCCCCATCGCGAATTTACAGAAAAACATGTCAAAGAGGAATCAATAAGATATGTAAAAAAAAAAGTTCAGACGTTATGTTCTAGGAGCGTGTCAAATTGAAATAACTAACTACTCGTCAAGTTAAACTAGTTTAATTCATTCTTTGGTATTTTTTACTAGAATTTAAAAAAACAGATCATATCAGAAAAAATGTTTAAGAGTGTACGGACACACCATTTAAAATATATTTAATAGGTTCAAATTATTTTTCTATTCTGGATTTTGAAATAGTTTCGCTACTATTATATTTGAAATGGTTTCACTAGTGTGATATTTGAAATATCTCTACTACTATTATATTTGAAATTGTTTCGCTAGTGTGATATTTGAAATATTTTTACTAATATTATAATTGAAATTGTTTCGCTAATATGATATTTGAAATAGTTTCGCTACTATTATATTTGAAATTGTTTCGCTAGTATGATATCTGAACTACTTTTTACTATTATTATATTTGAAATGGTTTCACTAGTGTGATATTTGAAATATTCTTACTACTATTATATTTGAAATTGTTTCGCTAGTGTGATATTTGAAATAGTTTCGCTACTATTATATTTGAAATTGTTTCGCTAGTATGATATCTGAACTATTTTTTACTATTATTATATTTGAAATGGTTTCGCTAGTGTGATATTTGAAATATTTTTACTACTATTATAATTGAATTTGTTTCGCTAGTGTGATATTTGAAATATTTTTACTGCTATTATAATTGAAATTGTTTCGCTAATGTGATATTTGAAATAGTTTCGCTACTATTATATTTGAAATTGTTTCGCTAGTATGATATCTGAACTAATTTTACTATTATTATATTTGAAATTGTTACGCTAATGTGATATTTGAAATAGTTTCGCTACTATTATATTTGAAATTGTTTCGCTACTATTTATTATATTTGAAATAGTTTCGCTACTATTTATTATATATTTGAAATAGTTTCGCTAGTATGATATTTAAAGGTTTTACTATGTGACATTTTAAATGGTTTTACTGTGGTTATAATTCAAACGGTTTCGTCCTTATGAGTTATGTGACTAATTTTCAATATAAATTAAATTTTTTATATTTTTTAATATTCCCATTTATAAAATGTGACATTTACGAAATTTCTAATAGTGATATTGAGTGAGCTATTGATAGTCAAAATTATGACAACCTATCATAGTAGATATTTTAGTTCTTATCTAATATTTAAGAGATAATACTAACATTGCTTTCAAAACATTGTGAATACTCGTGACGTGCAAAAATACACAGGAATAAGTAAACAGAATTTTTCTTACACAAGATAATCGCAACGGTGGTTATAAGAACAAAGGCAATGGAATCTTTTGATCTGATTTTCTAGTGATGGGTGGATCTGGGTTTTGATCCTAGCTGGGTGTATTAAGTTTTTCTTCTATAAATGGTTTTCCACTCGAATAGAGGTGCATTTCCTTTTAATTTTACATTTACTATATATACATATCAGATGTATAAAATATTTAACTATTGTATAAATATTGTGTTAAAATTGCACATTTTTACAGATTGAGTGCCTCGGTTAACACGCAGCGTCGGACACACATATATATATACAGTAGACTTGAGATTATCCGAGGCTCCGTGTTAACCGAGGCACTCATTCTGTTAAAATGTGCAATTTTAACACAATATTTATACGATAGTTAAATATTTTATACAATTAATTTTACTTCAACTTATACATAAACATATTGTATTACTCTAACTCGTATGAAGTATCATATACAATAGTTTTTTACAATATTGTAATTAAATGCATGCTAAGTGACGCGATAAACAATTACGAGCAACAGCCAGAACAATGCGCTATACACTATAAATCCTACACGCTCTGTATCATCCGAGTTTTTTCGTATCCAAGGTAGGCTCGGTCACAATTACCCCGGTTAATCGCGAGTCTACTATTTCTCTCTCTCTCGCTCTCTCTCTCATATATATAAGTACAGATGTACAGATAGTATAAGATTCGAACTAAATAAAAATCAAAACAATTATCATGCTTTTATTTATTAAGGTATCCAGTCCAATTCTCAGCATGGCCCATAATTTTTATAATTAGTGAAATGTGGATTTCCCCTTTTACAATGATGAATTAAAGGCTGGGGGCTGGATGTCGTGTTTGTTATAGATTTAAGTTCATGTATGAGTCGTAGTAGGTTCAAAAATTTCACGTTAAAATAAACCTTTAACTAAAAAAAATGATCATGTTTAAAGGACATAATACTGAAAGATAAATACAAATAATCTCTAATCGGTTGCGAAGGTTATGGGTGGTTTAAGAACCCTCTTAAACGATTGTCGTAAATTGTTGGCCAAAATCGCCACATAATTATCGGTTTTTTTTTTAAGTCGACCTCATTATACCAATGAAACCGGATTGTCTTGTCTTGGAAAAGTTAAATGTGTAACGGACAGTAACGCCGTTGTCATTAAGAGGCCACTGGCCACCATCCATCGACTTAGAAAACACTAGTTTAGATCTCTAATATAAATTAAAGACACAGGGGAAAAGGGGCGGGGGATGTCCTATTTTAACTTAAATTGAGCTAATGGTTCCATGTGTTATACAATCGTGAGACCATTATAATGTACTTTATATTTAGGTCAAAAGAGGTTTATTTCATATTTAAACTAAATTTTAATAAAAGGTATTTGCTTGGGTCTTTAAGGGATTTGAGATATAAAAGTGTTTATGTTATTTTATGTGAATCCTCCACTTTACCCCTTGTACTTTTAATATATTTTGCACCTTGGATTGTAGAGTTAGTTGCTCTTGTATGTGCTAAAGAGTTTTATAATACAAGCTACCAAGAGGGCTTCCTAGGCGGCTAGTACCAATAAGATGTTGTGCTTAGGTTAAATACTGATAAAACATTAAACAGTAGTCTCCATACGGTTGGTGCTTACTGAAATGAACAAAAAACTATATTGTATAGCGCTATAGTGATATAAACTTGTAATTTGTACAATAAATAAATTAAATAATTAGTAAAAATATCTGCATACTTATGTATAAAATGGGGAATGCCAGGCCTCCACCGATGTTCGGATTCCACGTTAAACTGTAGGTCCTCCAATAATTCCAATATTCCAATAATCTTACGCGTTACAAAAGTTGTATTTCTACCCATTTGGTGGCCACCTGGTCTAACGCGCTACTCTTGCAGTATACTTGATGCCGATGACGGAGGGATCCAGGTTTGAATTTTGGTCAGGTGCACTGAGAATGGTCTATCAAAAAAAAAAATTTTACTTTCCATCACTGCAAAATCGGGTACATTTTCCCTTAATATAACCTTCCAAATCCATGAAATCATTAGCATAGTTAGTACATAAGCGTATAAACCAAACGGATAGTAAGATGCGATGCTAAAAAAAACTATATAGCTACTCTTAACGTGTCTATTTTGAAAACGGGTATACATAGCTATATATAATGTGCAATACCAATCAGATATCCATTTTGAACAAAATTATAATATTTATTTTTGAAAATGTTTGTATTTTTCCAAATAGGTTTTCTGTTAAATAAGATTAATTTACATCGAGTTATGGCCGTATAACATCATGATTGTGTATCAGTATATAAAATATTTATCTTTCGTTAAAAATAATATCAACTATATTCTTTCTTAAAGGGTTTAGTGCAACGAATTGAAAAATTATGGCAAACATGTATATAAAAAATAGCTTAGTATGGTAGAAATATATATTAATTTGGTTTGCACATTTAATTTTTCGTCTTAAGGCCTCTCGTTAAATACTTGCTTCTGTTCATAACACCTATCTTACCAATATTATTTGATTGATGGAATTAATTTTCTAGTCTGTAAAAAAGCTATTCATAGCTATGTGCAGTGGCGGCTCGTGTAAAGGCACTGCGGAACTGTAGCACCCCCTATTTCCACTTGATATTATCGATAGCATGTAATATAATGAGTCCTTTTTTCTTTAATTATGTATTTATTTTTGTAGTACACTATATATATTTCTTAATCTTAATGTCAGTACTTCAGTAGACATCCCCCAGTATATGAAAAAGATACAAAAATCTGTGTATGGAACTGTGAGCTTCACAGTGCCAGTGACGTGGTGTTTGACTGTTGTGCGCATGCGCACATAGGAGGGGGTGTGGAAGAAGGCGGGACTGCCAGGTAGATATAGCACTGTTGCTCTCGCAGTGCCGGCTCTGGCATTATGGTGGAAGGAAGTTTTTTTTACTCAGCGTGTGTTGTACTTTAAAACTATGTGATAAAGTGTAGAAGAGTGTATAACTAGATTATTATTCTGCTTCCAGCTATTCTATTTGATTCATTTTTTGTCGGTTCTTTTATTTAACATAAATGCTAAATGCATTTTCAGTACTTTCAATGGAGAAAAATTTCCTCAATTGTCTTCCAGAGATCAAGGAGAAAATTATTGAACTTTTTGCGCAAATTAAAACAAGAAGAATGGATTTCACTTTTAAATGAATATATCAAGCTTGAACTGTAACAATTTAAGTTAAAGTAGATAAACATTTATTTTTTTATGTTCAAATTTTATTAAGTTCCTGAATAAATTTTCTTTTTATACATGTTTTCCCCCCCCCTTTTACACAATTTTAAAACAAAGGCTAAACATTTTCTGGAGCAGAACCCCCATTAATTTTATCTACGAACCGCCACTGGTTAAAGGTTTCACTTTTTAATCTTTATAAAATAAATTTTGCTAGATTTTATCTTTACAATAATTGTTTATTTACTTTACACTGTAAGAATATACGCTAGCAAAACCTAACATAAATTGTTGCATTAGCTGCACCATCCACTAGTATTTTTTAAAATATATATTATGTATTTAACGTGCAATTTCTGAACCGAATGATTATATCAACACTCGACTTATAAACTAACTTAGATCTAGAACAGTCAACGCAACCACAGCCCAGCCGTCAATTCATCACCGTGAAAGGGGAAACCCACATTTCACCAATGATAATTTTATCAGTCAGGAAGTGAACCCAAGGACCTTTGGCTTAGTAGACAGACACGATACCGACTGAGCTGAAGTGTCGGACCACAAGTTTTATTGAAGTACTTAATGTATCTCTAGTGCGAATGTGAATTTCGCATCAAATAACTTTTTACTCATTCACCAATGCCTTATTCATTGGTTTGTATGACACTTGGGGCATATTCTCTTCTTGGTGGATAATAATAATGATAAATTATATGTGTGAAATCCATCCTTCCCCACCAATGCACTACATCAATATTTGAGCCATGACCTCCCTCGTAGCCCTAAATACTACCTATTGTGAGCCTGACGTCTTGGAACGTGTGACCAGTATGCTCAAGACTTTCTAGGAGAGATTTTTTTTTTCTTTTAGCACAGCGTTACCTGTTCAAGCTATATTCATATGATAATATAATTACTCTAATTGGTTAGGAAAGAGAAAGGAATCATTTTAGAGGTAGTTTAACGGCATTTGCGCGGAAGGCGAATGGGAAACCATTTAGGAAACACCACCCTCAGTAGACCCAACCAAAATTCAAGCAGCAGGTAAATCTAACACGAGATAATTTGGTCGTTGTGTCTAAATTATTATGAATAACATTTTTTTGTATTTATCTTCAACACCTAAGCAAGTAGATTATTGAAGTCTGTAATATTATTGTCAATGATTCATGCCTCATGGGGGGCACTATTTTAATGATTTTGTTCATGATACATGGTTTGTGGAGGGCGCTATATTTTGTAATGAGAGGTTTCACTATTCACAGTCCATGCGTTTTGATAACACACTGATTATGTCGATGTTATTTGTTGTCAAGCTATAATTGAAATAATTTTCGTAAATTTGATAAATTATTTATTTAGCCACCTTGCTTTACTGAACAGAATGAATATGATAGCTGATATCCCAAGCGCTCCTATTACACTTCCTAAGGAACTGGGATCGTTAAATTGTGATTGGAACAAGAGTTATCGAATTTAGTGACCAACGCGGAATAATGATTATTATGGTCCCATTTCAAATTTAGGGACTAAATATATATATATATATATATATATATTTACAAATGCAGGTCTTAACCACTCGGCGACTACTACGCGAGTATACTCATCTCAGTTTTCCGACAGTGTGCAGTAGCGGATTTAGGTTTGAGGACGCCCTAGGCCCGAGACGATAGAGCCCTTTTTTTTTTGTAACAGTATATATATACATATATGTGTGTGTGTATAAAATAATGAAAATAATAACAATAATAATAAGAAATATAAGTCAGGTATAAATTAAACATTTATTTTTTTAACATAACAATTAAATATAGAATTAATAATAAATTGCTTGTAATTAAAATATAAATTATTTTTATCTGATTATCGATTTTTAATTTTAGTCATCTTAAAAATGTTGGCGCCCCTCAAAATTTGCCGCCCTAGGCCCGGGCCTCACGGGCCTAAGCCTAAATCCGCTACTGATAGTGTGGTTGACGAAAGTTTTGCTTCTGTATCATTCAAATAAAGTTATGATATCGTGCCCCCCCCCTCCCACCCAATCCTTAAGTGAAAATGTTGCGTAGGTGGCCGATAAATATAGAGAGAAGGATATTGCACCACGTCGATATTTAGTACGAGATATAATGAAAATAAAATGTTAATATTATTACGTTGAATTATATTTGATTATCTCTTTAAATTGGTCAAAAGGGAGGTGTAAAATATAATCGTTACAAGTTTTACAAGATTCATTATACCTACAACTTTGATTTTGTTTTAGTACAACTTTAAATTTCTTCTAAGAAATATTTACTGTTCAAAAAGTCCTTTGATAACTCTCTTTGGGGGAACCAATAAAGGTAGAACCTCCCCTCAGAAAATAGTCTGGTCACGGTCCCTCCCAGAGATTAATATATAATTCATTCATGACCTAAGTTTACTTGGATGAAAGATCAAAAAGTTACTAGAAATAGTCTCTAATACATCCCTATGCCAACAGCTGACATCTATCACTTTGGATAACTGTAGTGAAAACAGATGGTAATATATTAATGTGATAGTTAACCACAGTGATTTAAACCAATATTATTAATATATTTGAGGCCAGCTACAAAGCTTATTTATCGTTTTATTCCACTTTAAAAAAAATATTCACAGTACTTTCACAAAAGGTCTAACAAAAATAGCTTCAAAATGGCAACCGACTAATTTAAACTATGTGGTTGAACATGACAGAAACCAGTTTTTTTTTACAATGATGCAACCATGCAGAAGATAAAAATATTTGATTCAGTTAAATATTTCAAAATACGATAAAATTATTCATAAAATAGTTAATTATGTATTTAAAAAATGACAAGTATTTTCTCTTTTCCAAGTAAATACGATGCCTTTATTAAAAGGTATTGATGTATGCACTTTATTACACATAACTAGTAACGTTCCAAAACGAATAATAAGTACTTTTAATCATCTTTAAAATATTATATCGAGTTGGATAAAAAGAAATTATTAAAAGTAATTAAATAGTATGAGAAAACTTAAGTTTGCGTTATTTTTAATATAAAATATAACAGGTAATTAAAAAAACTTAAAATTTATAACACAGTTATCTCCTACATGTGTTGGCAACCAAAAACCTAAACATATCATTTTTGAACTGTCATCCAGGTAAAAAAAAACTATCATGAACAGACATTAGGTGTGGTCCCAAGCACCAACAACTTCGCTTGTGCTTATGAGCGATGCTACATAAACATTATTGAAAAGAATCACCTAAGGTAAAATGTCATCCTTATTGTTGTTTTTCTCTCTTTCTCGGTATAAGCAATGAGTATCAGCCATTGTGAGGGTAATAAGCTGTTGGTAGTTAGAACAGCGTCAACAACTTTCCATACGCGGCTGTACCTTGGCTTCACGAAGGAAAGAAAACAAATGCTGCTTTTGTTGCGTCTCTTTTAACATCTGCTTTTGTTGGCTCTCTTGCGTCAGACGAGGCTGATCTTCGTGACTATAATCTTAATTATGCAAAGTGGACTTCTTCTTGATCTCCTTTAATTAGCCCTGGAATACGATTTAAGACAAATTAATCTGTGCTGAAGCTGACTCGAAGGTATAAAGGGTTTAATCCTTACCGATGGACCCTTAAGATGAGGTTTCCTAACAGTGATTTAAAAAAAAAAGTAAAATATAGCTTTTAAGATAATATTTAAAATATGTTTACTTAAATTTACTTAGAGGGAACGTAGTAAATCATTTATTAAAAAAACTACCTGAGTACATCCGATCAAAGTTTGAATCATGATTTTCTCACCATTGGCAAGCCAGACAAGACGAGGCTAACGTCCTTGTCCACATTACCACATGCGTTTAAAAAAATCATCTCCGAAGATAGATCCTGGAAGAGTTAAAGTCATTTATTTTGAAAATAATCGGTTAATAACCTCGATTTGAAACCATCATCCAAATAAGATTTTTCAGATTATAATTTATTATATAAAGAAAGCATTTTAGTCATTAACATGTTATGTCTCGAGATTATAATAGATTATGAACGTTTAATTTACCCTTAATTTTTTTTTAATTGGGTTTTTCTGTAGATGTTTCTGTACATACCTGGGACACAGCAAAAACTGTTTTATGGATTTGGGTCAAACTTGATATTTAGATGACATATAGTCATACGTCTAGGATATAGTATTTTCATTGCAGTTTTAAAATTAAGGGTAGTTTCCTTATCAATTGTGTTTGGAAACAACTTCAGTGATTTTGTTAAAAATGAACATATTCTAAATTTACATGAATAATAGAACTTTATACTTGTTTTTCGGATATAACCTCATTTAAAACTGGTTTACACTTGACTGATTTTTAAATTATTTTTTTCCTAAAATATAATATACTAT
This sequence comes from Timema californicum, assembly GCA_902141385.1. Lineage (NCBI taxonomy): Eukaryota > Metazoa > Arthropoda > Insecta > Phasmatodea > Timematidae > Timema > Timema californicum. Next base: position 222,288 of record CABFOW010000601.1, read on the forward strand.
ATGAGAAAGTATATGAAATTGTGTCGTACCATTTATATATTTGGTATATGCAGTGAAGGTGATGTGAAAGGAATATGAGCTAAGAGCATTATTTTTTCAACATTTTAGAAAACACCCTTAAAGAATCTTCCGTAAGGAGTGAAGAATATAGATAGTAAAGGTTAAGACTTAGATAGTTTATCGATAACTATATTTTAATGAAATGTGTGGGTTTAAATGAACAATTAAAGATATTGTGATATTTGAATTATGTTTGAACTTTATAAAAAGTTAAGTTGCTTGGTATACATATTAATTGTAACTACAGTAAGAGTCAAATGGAGTAAGCTAGAAACATAACATCCATATTATTGAATGAGAATCATTTATCAGTCAAATCATAAACCAACAATTAATAAAAACATTGGTTTACTGAGATAATTAAAATATAGTGTAAAAGTGTGAATCAATTACAAATGAACACATTGAATGAAACGATATATTATAATTGACCACTTATTTTAAGTGAAGGTAAAAACTAACCATACAATATATAAATAGTTAAGTTTGTAAGGGGTTAAAATATAGAGACTATTTAAAACACAAGTTAAATGAGTTAATAAAATTGATGTTTCAAAAAGCAAACTTAGTATTTTTACAGTTATCTAAGCCTTATCTGGAAAATGTAGTCTCTTTACTCATATTTTCCGTGTTGCTGTATTGCTGTTAGTTACGGGAGATCTATTTTTCCGACATGTTTCGGTGCTGGTATTAACGCACCATAATCATGGAGATGAATTAAAATTAAATACTTGCTATAAAATACGAAAAAAGTGAAACAAAAGATAAAATTGCGAATAAAGAAGAATAGAACTAAATATAATATTGCGTAATGTTACAGTATTTGCAACAAACAGACTTACTTCGCATATGTGATAGCACACAATATGATACAACGAACTTAATATGTTTTAAGGCATTCACGAGCTAAGATTACCTGAATGACAGCTCGAAATGTTACTAGAAGTAATCCCTAATACATCACTACGCCAACAGCTGACATCTATCACTTTGGATGACCGTAATGAAATCAAATGGTAATATATTAAAGTGATAGTTAACCACAGTAATTTAGGCAAATATTATTTATATATTTATTTGAGGTCGGACACAAAGTTTATCTATAGTTTTATTCCACTTAAAAAAATACTCACACCACTTTCACAAAAACTTCTAACGAACATAGCTTCAAAATGGCCACTGACAAATTTAAACCATATGGTTGAGCATGACGGTAAGCAAGTTTTTCACAATGATGCATACACGCAGTTGATGAAAATACTTTATTCAGTTAAATATTTCAAAATACGATAAAATAATCATAAAATCATGATTGTATGTAAAAAAAAATGACAAAAATGTTCTCTTTTCCTAGTAAATACGATGCCTGTATTAAAATTATTATTATTATTATTATTATTATTATTATTATTAGCACCGCGTCTTACTACCCGTTCGGGTTATACGCACTTACGCTAATGTGTAATGGTAGGGCGATTGTGAGATGAAATGGAGGACCTACAGCTTAACGTTGAATCCGAACCATGGTGGAGGCCTGGCATTCCCCACATTCACAAGATGTCTTGTCAGAGGTGAAGGAAGGGTTTGGTAATCAGATAAATCTGTGCCAGGACCGAGGATTGAACCCCGGCCGCGCCTGTATTAAAAGGTATTGATGTATGCACTATAATACACAAAATCAGTAACGTTCCAAAACGAAATATAAATACTTTTAATTATGTTTAAAATATTGTTTCGAGTTGGGCAAAAAGAAATTATTTAAAAAAATGAAATACTATGAGAAAACTTAAGTTTACGTTATTTTTAATGTAATATATAACAGGTAGTTAAAGATCTTTATATTTATAACACAACTGTGATCTTTTACAAGTGTTGGCAATCCAAAACCTAAACATATGATTTACTAACTGTCATCCAGGTAAAAACCTATCGTGAATGGAATATAACTGTCTTGGTTTGATATGTTGCAGAGTTCAGAGTTCAGAATTAAACACAGCAGAAAGCTTGTTCATTCATGCAGCTATTCTTCACAAAAAAAAACCTATTATTAACGAACAACTACACTCTCTAACAAAAATTTAATTAACACTATAAAATATTTACCTAAGAACAGAGAAATCCTTTAAACCCATTTTTTCCTGCTCTACCTTGCAACGTAGATAAATGACCCGTTCAAGCCGGAACCGAGAATATTGGAACCGTTTATCTTCCCTTATCCAATCCATCTATTCTCTATTTCTTGTTTTACGGTCATATTTTCATCTTTCTTCTACCTAATATTACATACCTACGTATATTCAACTACACCTCAAATTAAGTTGTCAGCACTGTGTTTCTATTTTACTGAGCTCTGCAACACAACACACCAAGACAGTTAACATCTTAAGTTCGTTGTATCATATCGTGTGTTATCACCTATGTGAAGTAAGTCTGTTTCAAATACTGTAGCATTACTCAATATTATATTTAGTTCTATTCTTCTTTACTCGCAATTTTATCTTTAGTTTCACTTTTTCGTATTTTATAGCAAGTATTTAAGGAGTAAAGGGACTATATTTTCCAGATAAGGCTTAGATAACTGTAAAAATACTAAGTTTGCTTTATGAAACATCAATTTTATTAACTCATTCAATTTGTGTTTTAAATAGTTTCTATATTTTTACTCCTTATAAACTTAACTATTTATGTATTGTATGTTTAGTTTATACCTTCACCCAAAATAAGTGGTCAATTATAATATACCGTTTTACTCAATGTGTTCATTTGTAATTGATTCACACTTCTACACTATATGTTAGTTATCTAAGTAAACCAATGTTTTTATTAATTGTTGGTTTATGATTTGACTTATAAATGATTCTCATTCAATAACATGTATTATATGTTTCTAGCTTACTCCATTTGACTCTTACTGTAGTTACAATTATTATGTATACCAAGCAACTTAACTTTTTATAAAGTTCAAACATAATTCAAATATCACAATATCTTTATTATTATTATTATTATTATTATTATTATTATTATTATTAGCACCGCGTCTTACTACCCGTTCGGGTTATACGCACTTACGCTAATGTGTAAATGTAGGGTGATTGTGAGATGAAATGGAGGACCTACAGTTTAACGTGGAGTCCGAACCACGGTGGAGGCCTGGCATTCCCCACATTCACAAGATGTCTTGCCACACAATATCTTTAATTGCTCATTTAAACACATACATTTCATTAAAATCTAATTATCGATATAATATCTATGTCTTATCCCTTACTATATTATTTTTTTCAGTTTTTACATGAAACTTTTTTTTTGTCGTAGGAAATCAAAAACTGCACCGGTAAAAATATAGTTTAATTTTCTTCACATGTTGATATCAACAGTTCTCTAATATCTGTCAAGGGTGTCCTGGAATTAAATGACAACCTTTTCTCTTCATTTAAAAAAGTTTCTCATTTAACGTCGCTATGCTCATGACAGATATTCAACAACCATGGATATCACCACGTGAAAAACGTAAACTCTGTTTCTACTGGAGAATTATTTTAGTAATTTTGTCAAAAAAATTATTTTTCTATAAAAACTGCAAAAAAACTTACCTTTTTTATGCCTTAACTACATCCCCACCTTAATGTTTTAGAATCTAGATCATGTTTATCTGCAAACTATAATTTATCTTAACAGAACTTACAAAGTAGTAAATGGAACAGGCTGGACTGGATTCTCAAAATGAGCTCCATCCACTTGTTTCCTGATTATTCATATGCTTTCAATTTGAATGGATTCTAGTTTCAAACCAGAGCCCCGGCATTTTTGCTGTCTTGACACCTTCCAATGTATTTCCTTACCTAAACAAATATATAAAGTATTGCGATTGCTATCAGAATAAATATATTTTGAACTGGTTTTTGAGTTAATAACGTTTAATTCTTTTTTTACAAACTGGTTTTAAAGGGTTTTTTCAGCATCGCATCTTACTACCTGTTTGAATTCTACGTTTATATAATTACTCTAGTTAATTTTAGTAGGAAGGTTGACTTTAGAGGATTTGCGTGAAAGTACGGGGGGAAAACTATTTAGGAAAAGCCACCCTCAGTACTCTCAACTGGGATTGAACCCCAATCTCCCAATCATCAACAGTTTAGTCTATTGTGCTAGTGACTCCTCAGACCATGTGGCCACCAAAGTATTATTTTTTTTATTCCACTGACTTGACAATCTATAAAAAGTTATGGTTATCTTGCAATAGAGAATATATAATCAATAAGTTGAACTATTTATGAAAATAAGCTTGGTTCAAATGTCCAAACATTTGGAGAAAGCATTCACTACAGGAAGTTTGTTATAGTATGCCATTATATAAATAAGATGTAATTGTAGAAAAAATGAAGTATAAATAAAAGGTAAAGACAACAGAGATTTACAAATACTTCAATATTTAAATTTAGAAGATAATAGATTGAACTAAAAGTGGACTTCAGTGGAGCCAACTTATAAGTGAAGGATGTATGTAAACTTCTCTGTGGACTAAAAATTAACTTTAGGGTCTTCTATATGTCTTAATGTTGATGTAAAGTTATGCTAGTATTGAAATAGGGTCTAAATACGAGCTAGTTATCAAATATTTAGGTTGGGTGGTCTTCTAGACTTAATGATCCATTGATGTGTATTCCTATCTGGGACGTATTAGATTGAGTTCTGTGAAAGGATTTAAATATTCTGCGTAGTAGACCTCAAAGTTGAGGTTATAAGTGAAGCCATTTTTTAAAGACTGTTTTATCTAGGTTATTGATTTTGGTGTCACGGTGGTGATCATTCATAGATCTCCGGAGAGTTTCACGGGCTAGGCCAATAAATAATGTAGGGCCTATATTCTTAATGCATTTTATTTCAAACATATTGCAAAGAGTTTAAACCGTATATATTTTGAGACATGTTTTACGAGGCACAGTTTTATGTCATGAAAGAGATCAGTATAATAATTATTGATACATTTCTATCCTATTAGGAATTTGACATGATTTCTAATGGCTCTACCAATCATCCTTAGAAAAAGTCACTTCTGAAATAAATAATGTTACATGGTTTTCACACAAACAACTTCGAACAGTTTAGTGTTGCAGATGAAAGTTTACAACAATCGAGCAACGTTGTTGCTTCTCGAAACCACCTTCAGAAAAAACTTCATCCCACGCCAGAGTCTTGCAATGCAAATTAGGTCAAATAAAACCACAACACTAAAACTTATATGCGATCTTGTTGTTATGCTTTCAACTCTTATCTTTGGGAGGACTATAATTTAACTTTATTGCTTCTAGATGAAGCTGTACTGGTCCCACCTTAATGGTTTTTTTTTTTAAATTTACAATACCCGTTTGATAAAAAACATTGTTGCTTAAGAATGTTTGGCAATAGAAGGCCAACGCAAACAATGATCTAGTTGGATGCCAATTGTTGGAAGTGCGGAATAACAATTATGCTGAATTCACACTTAAGCTGAAATTTGAAAGCAGTACAGTAGAGCCCGTACCTCCTAGTAGTGCAGCTGTTCACATATTCGCGGAAAGTTGAGAATCTCTGTTTACCCATGATGCATTGAAACGTCAAATATAAAAACGAAAATATTACAATCAGTGCAATTTACTGTATTTAAAATAAAATTAGATGTTTTACTTACTGTCTGAATTTGATTTTGTCATCGATAAAAATCATGGCTTCCAATAAACGGTCAATATTCATCACTTTTGAGATACGCCATCTTGAGAATGTGCTGTGTTTATAAATAACGCACGTTGAAAGTTTGCCCATGCGCTGATCGGGTCTTCTTGGCTGGTTTTCTGTAGAAGTGCTGGAAAAGTTGAAATTATCTCTACTCTGTGGGCTACGCTGGCCACGCGGACTTGTGATTGGATTAGAGCTGTCACGTGACCAAATATCAGCACTGCTCTCGTTTTACAGCGAACGTGTGAACCTACAGTAACACAAAAAGCATATTACCTTGCGCGGGAGAGTATAGTCCACATAACGAAATATTATGACACGGTATTTAAATTTTCATTTATTAAAGGTAAATATTCAGGAACAGTAGTCTATTCACTAGCAATAACTATATTAGAATAGAAATTTGTAAAATGATACAGTCGTGAAATACATGCTCCTACTCGGTCAGTAAGTTGCCGACATATAGCCTACTTTCAAAAGAATGTAAAACTCAGAATATCTATGACAATAATTTTACCGGTTGTTTTCCAAGGTTGTGAAACGTAGTCTATTACCTTACATAACGAAAACAAATTTAGGGTTTTCGATAACAAGGTACTTGGTAAAATACTTTGTACAAAAAAGGATGAGACTATTCGGGAGGAGAGGAGGTTACATAATGATGAGTTACATACACTGTATCCATCATATGACATTGTTAAGATAATCAAGTCTCTTAAATTACGGTGGGTAGGACATCGAGTATGGATTGAAGAATCTAGAGCCGTGTTCAGGGTACTGACTGGCAAACCCAAAGAGCAGAGACCACTGGGAAGACCTAAACGTAGATGAGAGGATAGAATTGGAATAGACATGAAAGATACAGGGTGTAATGAGGTGGACTGGATAGAACTAGTTCAAGATGGGGATAGGATGTAACGAGGAGGACTGTATGGAACTCGCTAAAGATAGGGATAGTGTTTAATGAGGTGGACTAGAAATAACTATCTCAAGATAAATATATGGTGTAATGAGGTGGACTGGCTAGAACTAGCTCAAGATGGGGATAGGATGTAACGAGGAGGACTGTATGGAACTCGCTAAAGATAGGGATAGTGTTTAATGAGGTGGACTAGATATAACTATCTCAAGATAAATATATGGTGTAATGAGGTGGACTGGCTAGAACTAGCTCGAGATGGGGATAGGATGTAACGAGGAGGACTGTATGGAACTCGCTAAAGATGGGGATAGTGTTTAATGAGGTGGACTAGATATAACTATCTCAAGATAAATATATGGTGTAGTGAGGTGGACTGGCTAGAACTAGCTCATTTAAGGTGTAGGTGGCGTGATTTTGTAGGCCCAAGTGTGGCAACGAACTTTCTAGTTCCTAATCCCATACAGTAAGTATTAGAAATATTTATTGTGTACTTTCTGAACTAAGTGATTATCTCAGCACACGACTCATATACTAAAATCTGGAACACACAACATTAATCCACTGGTAGTTGATCATTGTGAAAGGGGAAAGTCACATTTCATCAACAACAAATATTTCGGACATGTCAATAATCAAACCCGGGACGATGAGCTCACCATACAAACACGCTACCGACCAAGATAAATTGTCGGACTCAATTGTTAGACACAGTGTAATATTTTGTAGTTATTTTACTGACGTAAGAGTTTATTTTTCGGTTTATCAACAGAATTGATTATATTATTAATTTGATTTAAATATTCTCTTACATGCAGCTTCTGTGGTCTAGTGGTCAGAATTCCTGGATACAGATCTAGAGGTCCCAGGCTTGATCGCTGGAGCTTAGAGAATTTGTTTGTGAAGCAGTGGGTCTGGAATGGGGTCAATGAGGAGCCACTTGAATAAATAAGTACCAGCTACGGTCTAGAAAACTGATATTAACGGTTGTAAGGGAGGGTTGGTTGTGTTGACCACATGACACCCAATATCCTTAAATGTTAGCACTATAATTGATAACGGTGGTGGCCGCTCGGTCGGTATAACTAGATTACGGGCTCACGCCCTGAAGTTTATAACATGAAGCGGTGGCTAAGGTGGTTTAAATGACTGTCTCATTTTGTTTTGCTGGTGATTGGTAGTTAGGGAAGGGTCCAAGTATAGACTGGGTGTACTGAGTTTTCTTTCCTCTAAATGATTTTATTTTTCTATTCCTCTTCTCAAATGCAGGTACATTTCATCCAAACTCAACCTAATTTACCCCCTACCCGATTAGTTTGATTAAATATGTACATTCCGGACGTGCAGTAAGACAAGAAGAAGAAAAAATCCTTGTGGTTTTCCTAACCTCTCTAAATGTGAATGTCGGTGGATTTCTTCTCAAATATCCTTTTTTATCAGATTCCTTTTATTTTATTATTTAACCTTATAACTAGGCGTAGATATTAAACACTATCTCTTGGTAGTGTATATGAGATTCTACTCAAGAAGATGGTAACCAGTATATTTCTAATTAAAAGTTATTTTGTAAGTTTGTAAGTTACGGCTTACATTTTGTACATTGTACAGCGTTAAATTGGTCAGTAAATATTTGACTGTACATTTAGAAAGATTCAGATTAATGTGGTTGGGAGCATTCTTGGTCATGATTGTATGACACCTCAACATAATAATAATAATAATAACTTATCAATGAGGAAAGAATAACTTTTAGAGGCCTCAGCAAATTGTTCGCCTTAATTGTCTGACGTCATAAATTCTAACAACTTTTTTACTGAGAAGTTTTTATTTAAGAGTGACTCAAACTACTATTATGTTATGTTTATATGACGTCACAGCATATTTACAACTCCTTGAACGTCCATGGAACTAGGTGTAGCTTGTGGTGATTCCTAATAGCTACTTTGGTATGTTTGATTTTTCCTCATAGCATTCTCACAACTCCTTGACTATACGTAGAACTAGGTTTAGCTTGGAGTAGCTCCAAATAAATGCTATGCTATGTTTGTTGACGTCATAGCATAATTACAAATCCTTGACCGTCCATGAAACTAGGTGTAGATTGGAGTAGTTCCAAACAACCATTCTGTTATGTTTGTAAAACATTACGGCATAATTACAAATCATTTACTATCCATTGCTAGGTTTAACTTGGAGTGGCTCCAAATTACTTTGTATGATGTCACAGCATATTTAACAGCAGCTTGAATATTCATGAAACTAGGTGTATCTTGGAATAGTTCCAGATAGCTACTTTGCTATGTTTGTCGACGTCATAGCATACTCACAGCTCCTTGACTATCCATAGAACTAGTTGTAGCTTGGAGCAGTCTCAGCCAACTGCTAGACTCTTTCTAGCCCACAAATACCAGTTCGTGACACTTACAGAAGAGACGAGCTGATACACTTGTCGAGCTAGAATTAACTTTCCAATGACGTCATCCACCTGACCATTGTTAGTAATAATACGTAAGACAAATATTAGTACAGCTTTAGAAAGAGGAAGGCATTATTTGGAATAGATGCACATTGAGTTTAGTTTCTCAACCACGTCACTTATGCCAGGCACATAATACGTAAGACAAATATTAGTACAGCTTTAGAAAGAGGAAGGCATTATTTGGAATGGATGCACATTGAGTTTAGTTTCTCAACCACGTCACTTATGCCAGGAACTTTTTTTTTTATCGTGACTTAAGTTTAAGTGCTCATGAACATTAAAAATTAAATATACCTTACATTAATTTATTAGTTTGCATATGTGTATACACTTACCGCTTTTATGTTTGTCTATCACGTCTTACCACCAATTCGTTTCATCTTTCTTTTTTTTTTAGCACTGCGTCTTGCTACCCGTCAGGGCTATACGCTTATGTACTAATTACACTAATGGGTTTAGGTATGAGGAAGGTTACATTTATAAGAAGTGTACCCACATTTTTGTGGCGAGAGAGATAGAGTGGAAAACCATTCTAGAAAAAGTACCCTCAGTGCACTAGACCGAGTGTCGAACCTTGATCTCCCTGGCATCGGCAGTCTCGTCCACTGATAGTGTAGTGCGTTAAACCATGTGGTCACCGAATTGGGCATATGTTTTTTATTAATGTAGTAGGAATGGGGAGAATAATTCAGAGGAAATGTAATAGCATTTTCTTGGAGAGAAAGTAGAAAACAAAGCTTTTATGTTTGTCTATCACGTCTTACCACCAATTCGTTTCATCTTTTTTTTTTTAGCACTGCGTCTTGCTACCCGTCAGGGCTATACGCTTATGTACTAATTACACTAATGGGCTTAGGTATGAGGAAGGTTACATTTATAAGAAGTGTACCCACATTTGTGTGGCGAGAGAGATAGAGTGGAAAACCATTCTAGAAAAAGTACCCTCAGTGCACTAGAGCGAGTGTCGAACCTTGATCTCCCTGGCATCGGCAGTCTCGTCCACTGATAGTGTAGTGCGTTAGACCATGTGGTCACCGAATTGGGCATATATTTTTTATTAATGTAGTAGGAATGGGGAGAATAATTCAGAGGAAATGTAATAGCATTTTCTTGGAGAGAAAGTAGAAAACAAATATAGTAAAAACGTTTAAATAGACCTGAATGAGATTTGGATCTAACTATCAAATTCATTAGCGATTCTAAAAAAAAAGAAACACCCGAGACGCAGGTTGAACAACCACAAGTGGCAAATTGGTAATAGAAATGTAAATAATTATTTTGAGTTTTCATTTTTCACTGTGAAATAATTTTTTTCCCGATGGCGTGTGGCTGGTTGTAACTCGACAATTCCTGCATAGCATTGGAAGCATTCCGCTTTACGAATGATTCATTGACGCAACATACCCATCCCATGGCCATAATTCCCTTCATTTTTTTTATTTCAATGACTTCAATTTAGCATTTAAATTCTAGTGGGAAGCGTTCCACTTTGAAACAAAAAAAATCAAGAAAAAATCCACCCTTTGATTCGGACATTGAAGATGATTTGCTTTCTCTTCGCAATCTGGAACACAACTTTACCAAAATTCTTCAGTCACAGACAAGGGGGAATCTATTCTGACTGATAAAAGATCCCCCAACTTAGAAATGGGCCAATTTTAAACTATTGTTCATGTTTGGATCAATAATAATATGTAATAATAATAATAATAATCGATTTTAATAGCAAATTTAGGCTACCGCCTCTTCTTACACTTAACCAATACAGTCAAAATGAAACTAAACAAAATAATATACATAAAAACACAAAGAGAATGTATAAAAACTAGAGATAAAATACACAATTATTACATAATACAATAACGCGCGCGCGCGCGCACACACACACACACACACACACACACACATAAACACAAAAGGAGTGATCATGTCCCACACTCCTCATTCTCACTAATGAGCTTCTACACGCATATTATTTGCGACTTTTCGCTTGTAGTTATTCAATTCTAATTCCTTTATATCGTTGGTAATGGTATTTCATGAGCGAGAAGCTGAAACAGTGAAATAATTTAGAGCAATGATTGGAATTATGAAGAGGAATGAAAAAAGTAGAGTTTTCTAGTGATTGAGGGTTGAAATTATTATTAGAGTTGAGTGAGCGTAAACGTGAAGTAAATTATTGTGGGGAGTTGGAAGTCAATTGTTTATTTATGATGGTCATCGAGTGTAGAGTTCTTTCTTTAAGTTGTAGCTAAGTTAGTCTCTTATAGTATGGGAAAATATGATCACGCGACCAGAGGTCGAATATAAATCTAACACATGTGTTTTGGAGTCTTTGTAATCTTGTCTCAAGGTCAGCTGTCAGGTGATTACTATACACTACATCACAATAGTCGAAAAGTGGGCGGATAAGGGTTGGATAAGAATGGATTTAATATTCAATGGTGTACATTTTTTCAGGCGCTTAAGTGAGTGTAAGGCAAAGAACACCTTTTTACATATTTGTTTCACATGATTATTCCAAGTTAGGTTTTCATTTATATGATTTTGAGCCTGTTACAATGAATTGAGATTTTTTAGGATTGACATTAAGACCATTTTGTAGTGACCAATTATATGTTGCACTTAAGTCAGCATTCGTTATCCACGGCACTATCAATATGAAATAAGGTTCGAAATCATCGGCATATAGATGATGTTGAGAATGTTGAAAAAATTTGGGAGATCATTTATAAACATTGAGAAAAGGAGTGGGCCAAGGACCGAACCTTGTGGCACTACAAATGTCACTGAACACCATGTTGACAGAGTGTCACCTATCATGACACATTGAGAAGAGAGAAGAAGTGGGCCAAGGACCAAACATTGTGGCACTACAAATGTCGCTGGACACCATGATAGACCGATTGTCACCTATCATGACTCATTGCTGGCGGTAAGTTAGGTATGACTGCATCCATTGAGCTGAACTTATTGAAAAATGAAAGTTTGTTTGTAATTAGCAAGAATAATATCAAGATTAGTGGCATCAAAAGTTTTGCTAAAGTCCAACAGTGCCAAAAGCGTCAACTGTTTTCTATCCATGGATAATATATCATCAGTTACATTTATGAGTGCTATGGTAGTGCTGTGATGCTATCGAAGCCCAAATTGGTATTTTTCAAGCAGATTGTGATGATTTATGAAGCTGTAGATTTGTCTGTGTATGAAATATTCAAAAGTTATTGATAGCACTGGAAGTATGCTTATAGTTCTATAATCTCTTACTGAAGAGGTTGGCAAAGGGGATTTAGGAATAGGCTTCACTATTACATATTTCTATAAAGATTTAAAAATTCCTACTTGTAGAGAATGATTAATAATATCTCTTATAGGGCTTAAAACATAAAAAAATATATATATTTTTATAAATGTAATTGGAATTTGGTCATTTCCTTGTGCATTTGTTTTGATTCGCTTAGTTGGGTGTATGAATCGACGTTCTCTACGATCGGATTCATCAAGTCAAAATATAGATCTCGAATTGTTCACGCCAATTTAAAGGCAGTCAAGATGTGCATGGAGTTAAGACTTCTTTTAACTTTATAATGGTACTTCATTCCCAATAATATTCAATCTGAAGCTCGTGAAAACTGATACAAACTGAGGTGCTTCATATTTTGCCCCCAGATTCTGAAAATATATCTGATATAAACCCCGCAATAGCCGAAACAGAATGGCCTGGTCTGAGAAGAGCAGACAGCTCATCCCTTCTCACTCCCAAGTCACACGGTGTCCGTCCTTGAAACCATAAATCGGTCGCCAGTGGTTTTGGCATGTTTGTACAGCTTATCACCCTGACACATCGTCATCATCTCTCTTTAGGGATTGTTATCTGGATCTCCATTCTTGTCAAGTCCGTGTGGCAAGTGTGACATTGATGACAGGATTTTTTTCAGTGTGGCTGAGTGTAATTGCATTTAATGTCTTTAAGGATGTGTGACGTGTAAAAATGGTGGAAAAACAATTTTTATTATTTAAAAAAAAATTGCCCCACAAAAGTTTAAAGATGGCAGAATATATGTAAAAGGCAAAAAGGAATAAGCATTCCAAGACAATGAAACGTTTTTACGAAGAAATTCGGAAAGCTCAAAACGCTAATAAGTTGGTGAAATGACTTCAAATCTATATTATGTTATTGAACGTAAATAATTAACTTTGTTTAAAAATTCTTTAAAAATCTGGAACCAAATCCGGAACCTCCAACTTAGAACATCATTATTTTACCACTGAGCTATCTAGGGCTAATCCTGTGATAGGACCATTTATCACTAATTTAAGGGTTTGTTGGTAATAGATGTGTAAAATCTTCGGCCATTTAATAACAATCCGAAACACACTCCATCGTTGATTCATGGTAGAGTTATGCTGCCATTTGAACGATTTTTATTAATTTTAAATGGTTTCTTGGATGTAATTTTTAAAGCAGAAGTCACCAACCTTTTTTTAGCTGCAGACCACATAAATGTTTTACCAACACGGTGTAAACCACTTAGTGACTATTTAACAAAAAAATATTAAAAATAATTTTAAGAATGACCTTGAACAAAGAATACAGCGTGAGACGTTAATGTGTATGCACAATTGTGCATATGTTAAATAAATAAAGATATATCACTTTTTAATAATATTGGCCATGAGATGAAATTTGTAGGTTAATACATTAATACATAATGTTAATTTTTACCTTCTCACAACTTCTTGGTTGAGAAAAAATAATAATTGTCAAAAAAATATAACTCGAGATTTTGATGGATGTCGACGTTTCATGAACTCCTGAATATGAAGGTTTTTTTTATATAATGTCAGTCTGTATCTCTGACTAGAGACCAAACTATTTTACCAATTGGGATAAAACATGGGATTTGGGGTTTTCATAAGGTTTCTCAGAGTTTTTTTTCAATAATATATCCAACCCTAAAATTAATAATTTTATTTCTTAGAGAAGAAGAGAAAAATAGATTATATCAAGATCGATTCGATTAAAATTCGTATATATGTAGTGTTTAATATTAAAACAAAATGGAAGTTATCATTTCATCATAAACATAAATTTGAGGGTAATTTACACTTAAGGAAACTTCCAATTTTTATTGTATCTTCGCACCCCTTTGAGATATGAAATAACATATAATTTCAAAAATGAGGGCATATTGAATATAAAAATAATTATTTTAAATATATTTTTATAAAACCAATAGTTTCAGAAGTGGCTGCACCTTCTGTTGGATCTTTAATCAATGTGGCCACCCTTACAATCACTGATTGAGTCTATTTTAATTTAGGTTAGACATGGTCATAATATATTTATTAAATGTTATGTGTTCATGTTTTTACGACTTGAATTTGTTTGTTTTGTTTGTCTTCTCACGGCATACAATCAGGACTAATTGCACTTCCCACAGTTTGGGAACCGCTGTAGTAGACTTGTTAATAAGCCTTCACTATCCCGGGCGTACTGCAATAAGCTTGGAGTCAACTATACTGATTGAGTGAACAAAGGTGCATTTCCTTAATAGCCTAAGGTTGTATGGGCTCTTTGCAATACGCCTAAAAGTTATCAGGCTGATTAGCAAATATTATATTATTTTCCAACTAACCTGACTCATTGTAAGTTAAGGGCACCTTTCGCAATAAGCCGGATTTTCCAATTCGTCTACGACATATATACTGTATATAAATAAATACTTATATATTACGAAAGTCTTTAAATTTGTAAATTGATATAATGCTCTGTGGGTGAGAATTCCTCATGTCGCTAACAATGTATATTACTTCATTTATTTTCTTAGGTAAAATGTGCAGCAATGTATATTATCTCGTTTCAAATATCTTATGAGTTTTAAGTAAATATTTCTTTATTATTTACGGTAGCGAGAAAGCCTATGATGTGCACCCTCTCACCTTTTTAAAAAAACAAATTAGCTCTTTTGTAAAAAAATCTATAAATTTGATTGTGAATATAACTTAGAAAAAAAATTATGCTATAAAATTATGAAGCTTAGCTCCGTCGGTAGTGCGTCCACCTACGGAGCTAAGGGTTCTGGGTTCTGTTCCTGGCATGTCCAAAAAATTTATCATTGTTGGAATGTGGGTTTACCCTTTCACAGTGATGAGTTGACGGCCGGAGGATGGATTTTGTGTCTGTCCTAGATTTAAGATTAGCGTAATTAGTACAAAGGCGTATAACCTGAACAGGTAGTAAGACACGTGGCACTAAAAAAAACCCACCGAAAACCTAAAATGGCATCACGTAACATAATTTGAGAGCCACTACTGTATCAGCTAGGTTCAGGATACAGACATGTCCAGAT
>CABFOW010000602.1:0-19771 GCA_902141385.1 Timema californicum
GACCTGCCCTCTATCGTCAACACGGCGGGATCACAGTTCAACGCGGGTAATACGTAGAGTGTGACGTCACACTCTACAATATAAAACACATGATTATGTATTATGCAAAAATGTACAAATTTTTTTGACTATAAATTCATGAAAGTATAGGCCTATTATATAGTAAGATTTTTTTTACCGTCACATTTAACCACCAGTATAGACACTATCCTTACTTACTCTATATGGGTAGATATGAGACAAGTTGATTTATATAAGAAATGTACCCGCTTTTGTGGGAAGATGAAAAGTAGGAAAACATTGAGAGAAAAAAAACATTCTTAGCACACTCAGCCTAATTTCAAACCCCGACCTCCCCATTCACTGAAAATAAACAACATAATAGATGAGCTTGGCTGTTTGACAACGTTCGTACTGGAGCTCAGATAAGAGCTATTATACTGGAATGCTAAAATAGGTTAAATAAATTAACTCTGAAAGAGGGAGGGCGTTAATAGCCTATAAAGCTGTTGGACAAAGTTAATTCTGGGTTTGTCTGAATATTATATATATATTTCCCCACACATCGTGTTAAAGGCCGCCCATCCCTTGTCTCCTTGTAGGCTAGATAAAGGGCAAAGGGCGGTCAACCCCTAGATTTACTGCCCAGTTTAAACCCAACTTTGCAGAGAACACCTGAACGCTATTTGAACATCACTCGTGGGCAGATTGCCAAACTGCGATCCAGCTCTCACGTTGGGGAAAAACCTGATTTATTCCGACGGCGGCGAGAAATGGATTCCCAAGGTGTAATGCTGCGGATTAAAAAAAAACACACGCACGTCTACCGTTTAAAAAAATCCATCAAAAATATACTTCAGCAGAAAATGTGTTAGGGTATGATTATGTCGAAGATGTGGCCCTACTGTCCATCCTCCTGCTGAGTGGTTACAGAGAGCGAGCCTCATTTGAAAGGGCTTTGGTTCAATTCGGACCAGTGATAACTGAGATATTTAGAACATTAAAATATAGTTACTTGGATGCAATTTATATATCTTATGTTTTTGGTACACCATATTGTAGTACTCGTATAGGTTATTCATGTTTAGTTGCACTAATTAAGAAGGGATGAGGAAGGTAGAATTTTGAGGAACTCTAACGGTATTTACTTAGAGGGAGAGGAATAAAACCAGGATTTGAACCTTGACCTGCCTGACAAAAGATAACCAGATTATATGAGCCTAAGATTTAGTTCACAAAATCACCGATATTTTTATTTAAATACATATTATTTTGATCCGCAAAAATACATTTCAAAAACATTAAATTAATGTTTCAGTACTTTTTAATTTTTATAGCTTTCTTAAAAATAATGGTATTTTACTATTAGTTACATTTATTTTAATTAGTAGGTAGGTTCATAGGCACCGTAGTGGTGTGATCAGTTAACCTGGATATGAACCTAGGGGTTCCTGGTTCGATTCCCGACCGGTACAATGGTTATTATACCCGAAAGGGGAATTATCCCACTGGTCACACGGGTTTGGTTAATTAGGTTCAAACTTGGTTTAAGATAACGTCTGGCTCCACACCTTCATAATCACTATAATCACATCACGCGCACTTCTACAATTAAAAAAACAACAAAATATACATCTCAGGATAAGATATGTTAGGTACGATTAAGTCATATTTTGTAATTTTGAGCCAGGAGCAGCAGTTGCAGAGATATAAGTGCATCTGGGTCCGGCGGCCAACTTGGCGGTCATATTAGTAAAAACCTCCCCGTACCTAAATCGCGTACTCAAACTAAAAATCTTCCTTAGGCATCAAGGAAACATGATAATGAAGAGAGCTGCTGTATAAAGCTCATTTCCAGTTCACTAGCATAACCAGTATCAGAAACAAATGTTCGAAATCGGAGGCACATGAAAAGTAAATGTTAATTTAACTATCTCAATAACAAAATGTTTTAGTACTAGAGAAACACTTTATCTCTTTTTCATGTATACGGGAAAGTAAAGGTATAGACTACCAAGTATTTATAAAGTTGATTTTCTACTTTCATAAAAAAAAAGTACCCTAGAAATGATCTTCTTGGAGTAAATTATACCCTAATATTACGTCCCCTAAATCAATTATCTGGTATTAAATCTACTTTACAAAGTTACTAGACATGATCAAATCATTCATTAGATTTCCTTCTCGTATCTGAGCCTGATGAGCTTAAAGAAACCTTCTAGGAAATTAAAATTAATATGAATGTTATTATATAGATTATAATTTTCCCGAGGCTTCGCTCGAATTTAAGTGAGGTAAATTAACATCCCCCCCCTCCCCAATAATCATATAAAGTACCAAAAACATTATTTCAGAACCGCATGAAGCGAAGAAATGTCAAGTATGTCGATGACGCCACACTAACGCAGTGGCGGCGGAATATTATTTGCGAAAGGGGGGTTAAGGGAGAAGAAGCCAACTTTTTTAAAAAAGGATTTGTGCGTTCTACACCCTCGTAGAACATCGAATAAGTCCAAATCCTCAGCTCAGTTGGTAGCATGTCTGTTTGTTGAGCTGTTCCAAGTTCGATTCCTGGCATGACCGAAATATTTGTCATTGTTTAAATGTGGGTTTCCCCTTTCATAGTGATGAATTAACGGTGGGGGGGATGAATGTTGTTTCGGTTCTAGATTTAAGTTAGTTTATAAATCGTGTGATGATATAATCAGTCGGTTCGGAAAGTTCACGTTGAATACTTCAAAATAAATGAAATGAAAATTAAACATCGAAGAAGGCCACGTGTAGCACAGGTGCGCGCCAAGTTCAAGGTAGTGCCATCTCATGTAGACCCAGGGATTCCTTGGAGAGGCACGTGTGGAAATGTCAGGTGGAATTAATGAAGCAGGAGCAGACGATCTAATTTGGGGGGGGGGGAGAGGGAGGAGTCCATATTAACATTTAATTTCTGTAGCGATAGCAACGCTACAATTTCCTCTCACATTTTCATCTCCTAATTTATACCCCATTAACGAAAGTATGTAAATAGCACGGACGATAAGTAAAACATGATGGGAAAAAATCTGAATCCTCGCCCCGTTTAACCTCTTTGCCCCAGAAAAACGGTCATAGCCTACATGAATTATTTATAGTTTTACATTGTAATTGAAACCGTTTAAAGCAGAGGTGGGCAAAATATTTTTCAATGTAGCCACAGGTGTGGGGTATGAGAGGTGAAATTTGCCGCACCACGTATGGATTGAGAAGTTATATTGCTCAATTTAACATAAAAAAAACACTGTTTGAACATGTGTATTCAAGAAATGTTGGACTGTGACTAATCAGTTACCTCAGATGAAAGTTGACGAAAAGTGTTCAATTTTGAAAATTTAAATCAATTTAATGTGATATTTGACAATATTTTTGTCTGAAACCCGCCTCGGTGGTGTAGTTGGCTAACGCGCCAGTCGTGTTGAGCTCGACTGCTGAGGACGGGGAGATCGAGGTTCGAATCTCAATCGGATGAACTGGGGGGGTGGGTTCCTAAATGGTTTTACACTCTCCCTTCACGCAAATATTGGTTCACTTCCTCTAATTCAACCTTCCCAATTCCTATTCCATTAGAGTAATTAGTACTTAAAAGCGTATAGTCCAAACGGGTAATAAGACGCGGTACTAAATAATAATAATAAATAATAATTTGTCTGAAAAGTTGCAGAAATATTGTCTGAATATCTTAACTCAATGCACATCTTAACTTCGCCTCCAAATTGACATAAAAATTATTCTATATCTGTATTTTGATTGCTCGATCCCATCATGGAGAAAGTTGATACACACACCCACGTGGATCCAAACATGAACAATAATATGGAATTACACCATTTCAAAGCTGGAGGATCGTTCTCAGTCAGAATATATTTCTATATAGCTGTGAATGAAGGATTATAACAGATTTTCGAGTGTACCGGACTGTGAAGAAAAAGCGAATCGCCTTCAAAGCCACGCTTGTTCAAAGACATAAGGAAAGGTCTTTGCTTGAATTTATAATATCAAAATATAATGGATCACGCAAGAATTTCAATTTTAATCTGAAGTCATTGAACTCTTTAAAAAAAAGTGAATACAATTTTTGGGAGTGTCCTTTTTTTTTAGTTTATGTAGAGTTGCCACTTTATTTCGAGTTAACTAGGTACACTACTAATTTTTTTATTCCACAATTATTTGCAGGAAATATCAAAATTCAACCAGCACACGCTGTCAGGAAAAAGTTTATTTTATTGTAAGTACTGGCATAATCTAATTCTACACAGTTTACTATAATTGTGGCCATTGGCAACAGGAATACCCACGCCAAGTTTTAATAATTTAACTGTGTTAAATTTATACAAGACATATTTTAATTTCACGCTGAGCCCACAAAGTCTAAAGGATCACCGTTAATGAATATATTTGGGTTTATATTATACCAAATAAATCACGCTATTAGTATCCTGTATTCTAACCATATCCTACCAATAAATAAAGCGTGTTTATATAAATATGATATGGTCCAAATTACTTATTTTACGAGCCTGAATCTTGAATACGAATCTTCATTTAAATCTTGAGTTTCAAATTCAAATACAAAACTTAGAAAACATGGTAAAAATAAGATAATCTATTTACAGAATTAAATTTTAAGGTGATATATGAAAACTTGAGAAGGTCAGGTGGACAGGCAGGGTGAAAATTGAAGAAGACCTGAGAAGAGTGAGTGAAAGGATATCAATTTTGGATGTTATTCTTCGGTACAAAGCAAACTGGTTCGGACACATCCTTAGAAGGAACTGTTATAGATAGGAACGATGTCCTAGAAGGAGACGTTGAGTGAAGCAGGAGCTTAATAAAAGAAGGATTCAAATATTAGATGATTTGAAATAAAGAAAATTCTTGGAGTTGAACGAGGGGCCAGAGGACAAGGTAGGTTGGTGGTTTAATCTCACTGACAAATGGAATGGAACTGTTGTAAAACATAACATCTATGAATATAAAATATAATACTAACTAAATTTCTCCATTTTTTCCTTAGGCTTCCTAAATTCGGCTTAGTGACAAATTAATGAGATGCATTCTGGTTGTTACGTTCTTCCCGTGATTATATTAGCCCTGGGATTAGTTTCTGAATACACTCTAAACTGTATCACTACGGAAATAGGCTGTTATACTTTTCCTAAGGGACTCATGAATTTTATAGCATTCTAGATTTCTGGGGCTTACGGGTCATCCATAAACAACGTAACTTTTTATTCTTACCATAGATTACCTTTTCTTACCTATTTGTATTATAAATAAATCTACATATTTGTAATGATAAGTAATTTCATTTCTCAAATAGTTTTGGATATATGATACAAAATGAGAATTCACGCATCATACCGGAGTCATTTTGCCGAAATATTGAGAGAAGCCATTTTGTTTGTGATATTTAGAAATATTTAGAAATGAAATTTAATCAAAATCGTTTAAGACAATTTTGAGAAAATCGACTTTTTCTATGTTTGCCCTTCAGTAAACTACCCTCAATTTTAGGGGTTGCTATCCAATTACAAGAACCCCTTGGGGGGACTATGAAAATCCTAGATACCAAGTTTAGCTAGATCAGTAAAATAGCTTAGGCTCTTGTTGGAGGTACAGACAGACGGAAACTCAAAAACCACTATGAAACGTCGAGAATCATCAAAATATCGAGTTCGATTTTTTGACGCTCACAATATTTTCTCTACCTGTAAGATAGCGAGAAAGTAAAAATAGTTTACTGGCAAACTACATATAAATAAGGTTTCTTTAGAAAAACAGGAATTTTATTTTATTACTCTTATGAAACATTCTTAACGCAGGCATTTTAAACCAAATTATCAGAGCCATTTAAAAATAATCTTTTTTTAAATAAATAAACACTATTTCACTCTACTTCAATAAATTTTATTTCTGGGAAAACATCATACAGTATTATTTATTGTGTAAAGCAACACTCATATATCCATTTCAAACAAAATGTTCATAACTAATTTCGAAAAACCTCCAATATTCCAAAATCACTCGTCAGTAAAAATAGTTTTAATTTTAGATCTAGAATTAAAATCATTATTTTACCTCAAAGTATGACAATATAACAACCAGATATCCGGTTTGAACGAAATCCGTGGAAACGTTTTGACTGTAACTCCAGGTACACGCAGATGGAAATGTAATATCTTTTTTATTATCACATAAAACGTCAATATCCATAATTATTTTGAGGTTTAAAATTTTCATTATAGCAAAATTTGTTGTATATGAGAAAGTTAATAAGCACTTCCTGTTTGTATTCAATCACGAACTTTCCGACTTTCCTACCGATAGTCCACTGCAAGGTCTTTTTTCCTATTATAATCCTACTTTATAGTTATATTCTGGTAGGAAAAAAGGCCTTTCAGAAGTCTTCTAAAGAGAATGGGGCTATACAGTCCTCTAATTGAAAGGGTGATTGGCTGTTAAATGTCCACCGATGGCGCCTGCGACGGTCACTTGCATTCCATTAAGGTTCTAACCCAGTAATTATCAAATCGCATTAGTCGTTAATGGACGAAGTGGATTCACGAAAACGGATTCAATTTCAAAGCTTCGATGCTACTCAAGGGGAAAAGGAATTCATTGATAAGTTTGGTGAGGATTAGAAGAATAAAAAATATATATCTTGGAGGGTTGGTTCTGTTGGAATACCTGATGCGATTATAATCTTCCTCACGAGCCAGATGTCACCCGACTTGGCCAATGTATTTGAATGTGAGTTTGCTTGAGAAAAATATGAATTTCTTGAACTTGAGTTGAGGATGTAAGGAACGTGAGTTGAAGCGATTAGCCCTTTTCATCTGGCGTGGAAATGCAGAGCCATGGGAACAAACGGTTATCTTCAAGAATTTTGGATGTTTTGCAATTTTCTTTTCGGAAACGGTTTCTTCAAGAATAGAAGCATGTTTATTAAGTTATACTTTCTATATACGCACCTCCTTTACAATTTTAACAGTGATCAAATATCGATAAAATTGACATTTTCTAATAGAAAACTGCCGGCTTCATAACACAAAATAAGAAAATGTAACAATAAATAAACATCGATACATTATCTTAGAAGGGGTGTTGAAAATATTAACATAAAAATTTTACTCGTTCTCAAGAAAACTGGTATTTCCAAACGTATGATTCTTCCGCAAGACCTGTCCGGTAGCTAGTGCCATCTACGGTTTTAGTGATCCATCTGTACTTGTTGGCGCGGAAGGATACTTAGGTCTGTTGTGAAGCCATGCCACGCCTTCACTCTGCTGCCCCCCATCCCACAAAATATGTTTTAGATTTGCACTCGACAGGGCCTAGGGCTTTAAGGGTAGTGTTTTTCATAGTTTTGATGGCAAAACTTTTTTTTTTGCCAGAATAAATAAGATATTTCCTCAAGTACAAACACAGAGTCTAATTCTCTTCACATGATAACAACAACAGTTGTTGAATATCTATCACGTGTGTCCTATAATTTTATGACCACTTTTTCTCTTCGTTTAAAAAGTTAGTCTTTTATTGCCGCTATGCTAATGACATATTCAACAACAATGTAGATATCACTATGTGCAGAAAATCAAACTAAGCTTACACTAGGGAAATATTTGATTTATTTTTGGCTAAAAAAATGTTGTGTTATAAAAACTGCAAAAACACTGTCCTTAACTCACGATCGCCACATACCCACTTTAACGACGTTGCTCACTTTGTGATTTCGAAGTTATTTTGCTAAGTGGGTTACATCTTGACTTGACACACATAAACACACAAAGCACGATCACACTTATACACCAATTTACGAAACAGAAAGAGTGAGAATAAAAGGAGTATTCTGATCAGTCCCCTTGTCCATATGTTGATAGCCCTTACCCTCTTTTTCTGACGCGTATACACTCTCACACTAATAATTACTCCTGGACAGCCTTGAATTGAACTTCGAAATTACCCTTTTCTGGTTTCCTATTCTAGTCCACTATTCCTATTCCACTAACTTTTGTCAAAGAGATTCCTACAAGTCAATTTCGTGAATAAACCAAATTAGCTTAAGTTGTAGAGGATTTTAAATAAAATATCTTCACAAAAATAAATAAAAAAACTACTTCAAGATTTAAAAAATAATGATATGGCAGGTTAAGACTATTTTTAGAATTATTAAAAAATTATGGTTAAATGTTATTTCTTTAAATAGTCCTTAATTTAAATTAATAATAGTCGAGCCTTGACTGGGAAATATTAGTTTTAACATTTTTGAATGTCTGTACTTTATGTCCGGACTGGATGAATATTATCAATATTAACATCAATGATTTTGATGAAGTAAAATATTATTTGGAGGAATTTTCTCCGTGTGGCCTGAGTAAAGAATCATCCAGGCTTATAAAAACACCTCAGCACACCCAGAAAGTATTCGGTTGACTGATTTTTCCACGTTGCCACTGTGTTACGCGTTTCGCAGCGTTAGATTGGCTTTTTTATTACGTGATGGTAAAAGTTACATTCTATTATTGACACACACAAAAAAAACAGCTGCGGATAAAAATGAATGCCTGCGCCCCTCCTCTATTAATTAATTAAGATTACTTCTGACAAGTCTAATTAATATAGTCAACTTCAGTGATCTTGGGGTAAGGTACTCGCAACAGGACCCGAGGCTGTTGGTTCAAACCCAGCAGGGGTCAACGTATTTTCCTTGAGAGAGAAAATAATCCGTTGCACAACTTCCTTTTGGAGGGGTAGTCAAGCCGTCGGTACCATGTCGATTGTGGAGTGTAAAATAACCTTAGAAAGTGTGTGTAAGTAGCGTTCCAAGGATAATAATTCATTGGTCCTTTCGCTCTCGCTCCTAGAAATTCTTGTGTAATAATATAACCAGTCGGTTCCGGAAGTGCATGTTATAGGCCTCAGTGGAATGGTATAACCAGTCGGTTCAGGAAGTGCATGTTATAGACCTCAGTGGAATGGTATGACCAGTCGGTTCAGGAAAGTGCATGTTATAAACCTCAGTGGAATGGTGTAACCAGTCGGTTCAGGAAGTGAATGTTATAAACCTCAGTGGAATTATATAACCAGTCGGTTCAGGAAGTGCATGTTATAGACCTCAGTGGAATGGTATAACCAGTCGGTTCAGGAAGTGCATGTTATAGACCTCAGTGGAATGGTATAACCAGTCGGTTCAGGAAGTGCATGTTATAGACCTCAGTGGAATTATATAACCAGTCGGTTCAGGAAGTGCATGTTATAGACCTCAGTGGAAATAAATGAATGTTTAATATAGTTTGAAAATTTGTTTTTGAAGAGGATTAAAACCAAGTAATACTTAGTGTGTGACTACCAAACCTAGAGTGATAAAAGGGATATGAATAGTTTTAAACGTCAATGTTTTTTTTTAAAAAAAAGGTAACAAGACTAAATTGATCTCTGAGTCATTAAAATTATAACCTTAAAATGTGATTTAAGACTACCGGTTATGACAGGTCGTGTACATTATAAAAATGTATATATATAGATTAAGTGACGTTTTGTAAATTAATACTAGTATACTTCATCTTATGTTTCTATTGAAAAAATATTTTGTCAAAATATTAATATATTTATTGGCTTTTAGTTAGCAGTGTCCGTAACACATGTGTGTTTCTTTGAGCCTTAGGTGTTTAATTAAACTACAGAGAAAAACAATAGATATTCTTACAAATATTTTTATTAGTTTTAATGTGCTTGAAACTAATAAAAGTATTTTTAAGGATATCTATTGTTTTTTCCTGTAGTTTATTTATAAGGTTACTCGCTAAGCCATTTTGAAAACTATTGAAAAAGTTTCCCTTGCTATGTTGAATGGCAAAAAAACAGCTCATGCAAACGTTTAAGAAAGAACAAATATTTGCATTTATATTGAAAATTTCTTTGCTTTTGGTAAGAATAAATGAATAGCCGTTTAAAGCTATGAGAAGTTTATACACTAGAGTGGTATTGAATGCTGACTAAAATGATCGTATATAAAGTATATTATTTTGAACTGTATATTTCATACCTCTAACTTTACGCTTCAGCTTATTTCCTTTACTTGTGGTATATTCTTACTCGTAACATTATTGCTGATACGTGTGAATAAAATGAGCTCAACTGCTCAAATCTCTCATATAACCCCTAAAATAATATCTATTTTTTGAAAGGGAAGAATTATCTACATTTATATACAACTTTACATTCGATTAAACTTCATCCTGATATTTATATATCCTTATAATGAATATAAAACCTGAACAGGTAGCAAAGCTCACAAGATAGTTCTATAGTATAGTCAGTCAAGGTAATACTGGTAACATGGAGGGTACATGAATTATTATTACTATTAGCACCACGTCTTACTAACCATTCGGGTTATACGCACTTACGCTAATGTGTAATGGTAGGGTTATTGTGAGATGAAATGGAGGACCTACAGTTTAACGTGGAATCCGAACCACGGTGGAGGCCTGGCATTCCCCACATTCACAAGATGTCTTGTCAGAGGTGAAGGAGGGGTTTGGTAATCAGATAAATCTATGCCGGGACCGAGGATTGAGCCCCGGCCACCAGCACAGAAGTCTGACACCTTACCCCTAGACCACCAGGTCACCAACGAGGGTAGATGAAGTATAAATTTAAAAACACTACAGATAAGTAACAACCAATTTTTGTTTTTAGCACTGCGTCTTACTACCCGTTTGGGTTATAAACCTATGTACTAATTACTCTAATGTATAATATATAATAAAGACTGATTTCAGGATGAGTGTACACACATTTGCATGGAGAGAGAGAGAGAGAGAGAGAGAGAGAGTGGAAAACTATTTGAGTAAAACAATCCTCAGTACACCCGACCGAGATTGAACTCTGAACTCTCCGTCATCGACAATCTGATATATTGTGAAAGCGACGCTTTAGAACCCAACAAATTGCCTCCAATCTTTTTGTATCAGCATCGTATATTCTCATAATAGAACCCTGTTGCATGAATTACTATACACAGTTTTCTAAACAAAAACTCAAATATACACTATACATTTTTATAATATTTTTATAATAGGGGTGTTCAAGTATTACGTAATCACCTTAGGGGGAAGGGGGGTTTCAAGCTTCGCTTTTATTTTTGCTAACAAGGGGGTGGGGGATCAGAACAATGCTTATGTAAGACAGAGAAAGACGTGTAAAATTAAGGGAGGGCGCATTCCAAGCCACTTGGATTTCGGACATCAATGAAGATAAGCTGAGTGACTAAACTAGAAAGAGGTGGAGAAGCCCCATAGAAGTAAGCCAAAGCTTGAGTGACGCCCCAAATAGAAACATAATAATTGAAAGTGTTTAGATACCAGTGTTAACTGTCAATTATTTCGTTATGTTAATGTACACCACTATGTTAATAATTACCAGAAATTTATAAATTGCATGAATTTTTAATTTTCTTATCGTCGCGTCTTACTACCTGTTCAGATTTTAGGCAAAATTGCATTTAAAAAAAGGGACGAATGTTCCTGTGAACAAATTAAAAGAAGTTGACAAATCTTACGTGCGCAAGAGGCGGAATGAAGGTCAGTCATTTCCTTATTTTTACTTATTGTTGTATTTTTGCTTACAAGAGTGGGGGAGGGGTTAAAAATGGCCAGATATGTGTTTACATAATACTTGAACGCCCCCTTATATCACTAAGGTAATTTTGAGTTTGTATTTACGTTCAATCATTATAAAGAATTATTTTAAATTTTGACCGATTTTTGTCAACCAATTCACCAGTTTTATAAAACTTAGAGCTGATTGAAAAAAAAAAATCCTTTTAGTTTTTCTTTAACTTTTTCTAGTCACGTGGATATAAAATAAATCTCACTTCTCTTTAAGTTAACAATCTTACATAAACATTATGGCAACAAAATAGTGCTACGAATAATTATAGCTATTATATCTAAAAGGGTTTTATATAAGATGTAGTTAAGGCCCTTGGCCCTATCGATTGCAAGTCTAAAACCTATTTTGTGGTCCGGTGGGTGAAAGGGTGAAAGGCGTGGCGTGGCTTCCCAACCGACCAAAGTATCCTTCCGCACCAATAAGAACAGAGGGATCACGGAAACCGAAGATGGCGCTAGCTACCGGACAGTTCTTGCGGGAAAAAAATAAAACATACGTTTGGAAACATTAGATTTTTCGAGAACGAGTGAAATTTTTATGATGATATTTTCAACACCCCTTCTAAGATAATACAACGATGTTTATTAATTTTTACATTTTCTTATTTTGGGTTATGAAGCTGGCAGTTTTCTATTGAAATGTATCAATTTTATCGATATTTGATCACTGTTAAAATTATAGAGTAGGTGTATGTATAAAAAAGTATAGCTTAATAAACATGCTTCTATTCTTGAACAAACTGTTTCCGAAAAGAAATTGCAAAACAATAAAAATCCTTTAAGATAACCGTTTGTTCCCTAGGCTACGCATTTCACGCTAAATGAAAAGGGTCAGTTGCCTTAATGCACAATAAAAGCAATAAAAAAGAATCCACTCTTTAAAGAGACTAGACCACCGAGGACGGAGAGATCGTAGTTTGAATCTCGGTCAGGTGTAGGCTTACTAAGGGTGCTTACTCAGAATGTTTTGCCAATCTATCTCCACGCAAATGTGGGTACACTTGATATAAATCTAACCTTTCTTAGCCCTTAAAACAATAAGAGTATTTAAAATATAAGTGTATAGCCTGAACGGTTAGTGAGACGTGCTATAAAAAAGTATTTAGCTAGGTTTTGACAAAAGTATTATTTTTATTTTTATATTAGAAAAATAGGCCTAACAATTTTGTCAAAAGTAAAGTTTGTAAATAAATGTTTTAAATAGATGGTACTTTTTAATTTATATAGCTATTATCTCAATATACTCTTTCAAAATCACTAGTTGGATTTTATTTTTATCAGCATCGCAACTTAGTTGAAAACTATTTTAGAAAAACCCCTATGAGTACATCCGTTCGAGATTCAAAACTAGATCTTCCCGTTATCGACAGGCTAGTATATTGTGAGAGTAGCGCCTTGGACCATGCTGCCACCGAAGTGTGTTCCTCACATACTGATCACACATTACAGGTATCACAAGCTTATACTTTCTTATGTATCTAAAGAATAGTTTGCACATTAATAACTTTATTGGACTTAAAAAAGCAATTTTGATACACTTGTTTGTATCCTTTTAGGACGAATTGAAATGTAGATTAGTTTGATTTATTCTTACAAATAAAACGTTTATATATCCAACTCTTTTTTTAATATATCCATTTGATATGAATGCATCAGTTTGTTTGTTTACAAGCTTAAATTCACTTCCATTATTATTATTTGTTCTAAAAACTCATAACTCGTTCCTTTAAATATTCTCCATATTTTCCACAGAAATTTCAACGACAAGAAATCTTGGTAGATATAAAATAACGTAAAAAAAAGTTAGTATGAAAAATAACTGAGCTGATTGTGTTACTAAATTTACTTCGGCTGTTTACACTAACATTGGGTGTGTAAGTGTGGATTTATCATGTATACACGAGTATAGTACAGTGTAAAGTAAGATTTTGAAATGATTTGATTATATTAGAAATACTTTAAAAAGTCTTCATCAGTGAAAAATATGGTATAAAATAGTATATTTTTGGTGAAAAACATGAGTTGTCACTAAATAACACATGTTTAGTCTATTCAGTAATTTTGTTTTGTCATTCATTGCTGCTTTGATTAAAGCCTATAATGTACTTTTGGAGGTAGAGTCCTATTCTGGTTAGAAGAACTTTGTTTGACATTTAATAAAATAGCTAAAACAATGTATATATATTTATATATATTGATATATACATTGATTTGATTGATATTTATACATAAATAGATTTAGTAGCATAAACAGGCTGTTCGGAGACTCATAGACAAAACTGCACATACATCTTGTTTGAAACAAAATTAATATAAAATCTCTATACGCTTAAATCTGGGAAACCATGCTAATACCATAAAATTGTTTTCAAAGTTTCGAGAGGGCAAAGTTGTCAAGCATGCATGTACAACAAGTTGCATAAGATTTAGGCACGTAGCTCTGCACAAGTAATAATGGCAAGCACTTTCAGTGATGTAGGACCGTTAATGATGACCCTTAGAACCTATTCGCATTTCTAGATGGACGGGTGTTCTTACTATTAATTGTGATATGTTTTGCTGCCGTGATTCAAGATGTCAAGGTTTGTAGTACCACGCACCTAGCTCCTATGCAACCCGTTGTACACGCATGCTTGAATTGCTTTGCTCTCCCGGCACTTTCCGCCGAAACTTTGAACACAATTTAATGGTATGACATAGTTTTTCAGATGTAAGTGTATAAGGATTTTGTATTACTTTTGGTTCAAACAATATGTATGTGCAGTTTGGGCTATGAGTTTCCAAGAATCCTGTGTATTATTAAATATATTTAAATCAATTAAGGGTGTCCTGGTGGTCTAGGGGTAAGGTGTCGGACTTGTGTCATGGGGGTCTGGGTTTCAATCCTCGGTCCCAGCACAGATTTATCTGATTACCAAATCCTCCCTTCACTTCTGACAAGATGTGTATTAATCACAACTTGTGAATGTGGGGAATGCCAGGCCTCCACCTTGGTTCGGATCCCACGTTAAACTGTAGGTCCTCCTTCATCTCCCAATCACCCTACCATAACACATTAGCGTAAGAGCGTATAACCCGAACGGTCAGTAAGACGCGGTGCTAATAATAATAGTAGTAATAATATTAATAATAATAATAAATTAATTAAGTAAATTTTAAATGTTAACCAAGTTTATTTCTACAAGAATAGGACTGTACCCCCAAAATTATTTATACAGTCAGGAGCGGATCCAGATCATTTTTATAGGGGGATCATATTTATAAATAACATAGTTACTTACAATGATAAATTTATTTTTAAAGCCATTTAATAGTTTATTATTCATATTTGATCTTATACATGTTTTAAACCATGACCACCCTCTCCAACTTTTAAAAATCAGATA
This sequence comes from Timema californicum, assembly GCA_902141385.1. Lineage (NCBI taxonomy): Eukaryota > Metazoa > Arthropoda > Insecta > Phasmatodea > Timematidae > Timema > Timema californicum. The sequence continues at coordinate 15,095 of CABFOW010000602.1, forward strand.
GTTTTTATAAACTATTTGGAGTGGTTCTTCCTCTAAATAATTTTTTGAAAAATAGTTCACTCTAGAAGATATGAGTAGACTTTGCCTTGATTTTTTTAAATTAGATTATTTTATAAACTATAAGCCACCATTTAAAATGTTCCTTACCTAGACATTTTTGAAATTTAGATTCCCCTCGAAGCTATTTAGAGTGATCCCCACCTTAATTTTTCTAGGATTGTTTGATACCTCTATAAGAAAATATCTGAAGTAGTCTTCCACTGAACTAAATTTTGAAAATTGAATTATTTCAAAAACTAGGCTATCTGGGGTGTTCCTCACCTCAGATTTCTTCAAAATGACATGCATCTAGAAGCTATTTGGGGCTGTCCTCTCCTAGACATTTTTGAAATTTGGATGACCTTGGAAGCTATTTAGAGCTTTCCTCCCCTGACTGCAGCTGCTCTCATGTTGATATCACTTCTTGAAATTATTGGAAGTTTGCTAATCAGAATCTCGTCAAAGATGAGATGAACATTCGAAAATAATTGAATGATTCAGGTGGATGCAGCAGCTGCAGCCGAAAGACTGGCACTCAATTTAAGGTTTGTTAGCGATGTTATTAGTAAGTTCATCCTTGTGTGTAGTAATATGTTTTAAGTAAGTCGGCAAATAGCCTAAGCTATGTAAACAGTACACTGAGCGTGTATTAACTTCGTATATCCAAATCTCGGTATTAATTTCCAGTCTTTCAGGCACCAAGGGCTAGTGTGTGGAGCAAGAGGACTAGGACTCAGACATGACCTTGAACCAAGAGAGCAAAGTTACAACTGAAAACGTGAGGTGGACAACCGTCCACGTGAAAGGTTCCCTTATCTTTCTTTGATGTTGAGGAATGCCGCCACCGCCAAACGCTGGGAAAACGTCTATGAAAGACCGTTGGAATCAAGCCGTCGTGCTTTAGAGCAGGTTCACATGACAAGCGCTTAACGCGCGTTTACAACTACATACATTTTATTCAGGCGTTTTAATAAAGCGCGCGTTGAACGCTGCGCTAGCGCTCGACTGTTGTCAGCGCGCGTCAACGCGCTCTTTGAGATCATTAGTTTTCTATGTTACCGTTCAGTTGATAGCGCGCCTTTGACGCGGATAGACTTATTTTAGGGTTCGCTCAGTTCGTCCAGAAATCGTCCGAAATGGAAACTGAAGCTTTTAATACCGAATTATTTATAGATTAAATAGAGAAACGTCCTGCGATATGGAACATGACAAGTAGCATTTATTCAGATAAGAACTTAAGAAGAAGGGGTTGGGAAGAACTCGTTCTCATATTCTGTGAAGGAGATGACTGTGAAGAAAAGAATAAATTATTATGTGAGTACATATATTTATATTTTAAATAAGTCTGTGTTACAAATTAAATATTGCGATCTAGCCAATCAACTTATCCTTCATTGATGAAATAATTTGTTAAATGTACTCGAACATTGTCCGCCTGTCGCACAGCACGCCCGGTATAATGTGAGACTAGATTTTCCAGTGGTGGAGTATGAAGAGTATCTTCATAATTGTAGCCATCCCTCATTCTGACATAATTGTGTAGTGTACATATCGATTTTACGATCTTTTCTGCAAAACCGGTGTTAACATCTAATGGCCTGTGTAAAATACGCAATTTATTGCACATTATGCCAAAAGTACATTCGACATACCGGCGTGCTAATATCAAACGGTTATTAAATATTTTTTTAATATAAGTTAGTGACCTTCCCCTATAAGGCCGCATTAAAATCTCCATCATGCCAAAAGCTTCATCAGCCACTATCACGTATGGCAACACTGTTGGTCTATTTTGTATTAACAATGCCTTTGGCTCAGGTAGGTCTAATGACCTTTCTGTCAGATTCTTGTACAATGAAGAATTCTTGAATATACCTGAGTCACTGTTTTTACTGTAGGCACCTATTTCAACTCATACAAAACAATTGTTTGCATCCGCTAGCGCCAATAAAACTAGCGAAAAATATTTTTTCTAGTTATAATATATTGAACCCGTGTGTTCAGGCTGGATTAACCGTATATGTTTCCCGTCCAAGGCTCCCAAACAGTTGGTAAACTTTGAGTTATTTTCAAATATCGTGGATATTTCATACCACTTTTCTTTCGTTGGTTCACTCATAATAATGGGTCTAGATTTTCTCCAAATAGTCTCACATACATATGGTATTATAGTCGCTGCATTAGATTTGCCAATTCTATAACCGTAGCTTAATGTCCCAAGTGAACATCCTGTGGCCAAATATCTGAAAAAAAAACACACCATAAAACCTTAATATAAATATTTGAAAAGAGGCTAAGAAGCTGGTCTACTATTACTAAAGTCTGTTGTTTTTTTCAGCGTCATCCCTGCAAAAGAAATGGAAGAGTTTACGAGATAATTATATGAGAGAGGTAAAGAAAATGAAGGCTGTTAAATCTGGATCAGGAGCTTCGAAAAATTGGTCATATATTCATTATAATAGACTACGATTTCTACAGGCATCTATAGCCAACAAAGATACAGAATGTAGTTTCGATTAAGATAATGCAACAGCTTCGTCAGAATTTGCTGACGTAGAAGTAAGTTCTGCTTTTTGAGTCCTAAATCTACTCCAAGAAAAAAACAAAAAATAAGTTCCACTGACGAAAGATTTGCAAGCATATTAGAGCAAAGCTTAGCACAGAAAAATGTTTCAGAATCAAAAGAAGATGACGATGAAGACAAGCTGTTTTGTTTGTCACTCGTTAAAGAGATTAAAAAAATCCCGGAATATAGACGACTTCATACTAAAATTAGCATTTATAAATTAATCTTGCAAAACCAAATTTTCCTTCAAGGACCGCAACATCAGTCATTTGAAAATCAAGATTATCATAGCCCGTTACCACAACGAAGAAATTATTTGTCACAAGAGCAGCGTAGTCAAGCTTTTGCCGAAGGCTTTCAATATCATGATTATAGATCACAGCAGTCTAGTGTGCCAAATAATTTAGCACATTATGGTTATACTTCAGCAACGGGACCTCTATCGCCAGTAACACACACTCCATCGCCAGCACCAACCAATGCCAGCAATAAATCGGAGTTACAGTTATTCTGCGAGTAACAAAACGTTCTTTTTTCTTTAAATTTTCTTCCCGAAACAAGTATTGATTTATAAATAAGTGTGTTGATTAATAAAAAAAACTTACCTCAATGTAATCGCGAGTTTTTATTCTGGTGAAATACAATATCGCAAAGCGTTTTTATCTGCTACGAGTTCATCGTTTATGAGATCCAGTAAATCATCATATGATTTGATGCACATTCAGAAATAGTTAAAAAAAATTGGGCCTGTATTGCCTTAGCTTAGGATACAAAGCTATTTACTGGCTTTCAGTCAGCCTGTATGAAAAAATTGGGTGGGCCCAATATCTCCGTCTTCTGTCGCGTCGTTTTTGCCGTCAGTATAAAATCTCCATTAAAACTGTTTCTACGTCCATCTTCGACAAATGTAGAACTAAAACTGAACCTGGGTGGCCGCGGCAACGCGCGTTCAACGCCTGACAAGCGAACACCATGTGAACAATATACAAAAAATTTGCGCGCGTTAAGCGCTTGTCATGTGAACCTGCCCTTAGACCAATCGCGCGTTGGCCACGTGAAAGGAGTCACTTAGACGAATGTATCTTGGCCAAACGCGTGGTAAACCTGAATTGACAGGAGTAGACACGCGCGATAAGGAAACGTTCGCGTGAAACGGCACTAAGAGCGAAAATGCTAAGGCATAAGTATCGTAATGTCTGCCTCACCAGTAATGGAAAGGTTTTGGTTAGAATCCTGGTGTGTTTTCTGGGGGCTGTGTTTACTAAATGGTGTATCACTTTACATTCACGCAACTGTGGGTATATTTTTTATGAATATCTATCGCTCTCCCACCTTTTTATTGAGTGTAGCTGTGCGGATAACCCAGCTAGGTAGTAAGTCGTGGTGCTTACACACAGACAAAAATGTGAGCGTAATGTATGGATAGCTCAAGTTTGAAATTAAATCTCATAGACGTTTGTTACTATTAAAAGAAATATATTATATTAGAAATTGAAGGTTTTCAAAAACAAAGTGCCACGAAGATATTTGGTCCAAAAAGGAAGGAATATACTAGGATTTAGAGGAGGTAACATAATTATGAGTTTCATACCCTGTACTCTTCACAATATATTGTTAGGATTGTAAAATCTTTCAGATTAAGGTGGGCAGGACATGCAGCGTGAATGGGAGACTAATCTAGAACCATGTTCAGGGTACTCACTGACAAACCCAATGAGAACAGACCATTGGGAAGAACTAGACGATGGTAGGAAGATAACATTATGATGGATCTGAAAAAAATAAGCTAATAAAATGGACTTGATAGCTCAAAATGGGGCCAGGTGGTGTAATTTTAAATTTGGCAAATAACTTTTGAGTTTCTAATACTATAGAGTAAGTAAATATATTATATTAAACACAGCACTTCCTTCTACCCATTCGAGATATCTACATTTAATTTCACCAATATTGTGTAAAATAGAATTAAAATAAAATGTACCTGCTTTTGTGTGGAGGGAGAGTGGTAAACTATATAACAAACGGTGTTATTATTACACCCGCCTGGAATTTAGACCCTCCCCCCCCCCCCC
>CABFOW010000602.1:19782-71052 GCA_902141385.1 Timema californicum
CCCCCAACTCTCAACGACTCCATATACCAAACAATGAGACTACTTTAACAGTTAATTTGGTAACCTAGACCAGGGGTGTCTGAAGGGCGTGGGTGAATAAGGAGGCTGGTCGGGGTGCCAGGTTGAGGGGGGGGGCGACAAAAACAGAGCACCAACCTAACCTAGCGCAGTGTGGGTGTGATAAGAAAATAATGTTAGGTTTGGAGTTGTGAGTTTTGGGGATTATTTTAATATTTCCCTCTTATCTCCCGGTTACATAGGGAGGTGTCAAAAAGCAATCCCGTCCGGCGAAAAATTTACCTCGGGCCGTTCCTAGCCTAGGTTTAGTGAACTTCTTTAAAGTTTTGTGTCGACATAAACTTATACGCTAAAGTTTTAATTAATATACATAAAATAATCAAATAATTAATTTAATAAAAAAAGTTCAGGCATCGTTATTTAAATAATAAATACGTACTTGTTATTTTGGAGTGGATGTGTTATTTATTGTGTCTGTGGAAATATTTCAAAAGGCAAGTGATTTTTTTTAAAGTTGCAAAGCATTAATTAAACTTTGCATTGTTACCCAAGTAAAGTAGATCAACGTAATGAAAGAATGATATTATTTCAAAAGAATACCTCAAGAGTAAAGATAAAGCAAAATTTCAAAAGAACCGCAAACATTTGTGAAGTGGAAAATAAGACTGTAGAAGAGTTTTCATGCAAGAGAAACTTCTACGCTTTGTTTTCCTCGTCACCAAGGAATAAAACAATAATAATATACACTATATTCATATATTTGTACCCAATTAAAAATAGCAATCACAAATTTTAACAATACGTAGAGGTAGATACTTTACGTTGGAATTTTAGATCATAGCAAGGGCTCTGTTGTTTTCGCCCTTAATTAAAAATAATATTAATGAAAATGTTCGCTTATAAATGCTCAGAGATTGACCTAAAATGTAAATGATTATTTATTTGATAATTATACCTTAGAGTAATCAAGTTGTTTAGAAATATAGGTAAGTAATTTAAATGTAACATAATTGTTAATTCAAGTGTATCACAAACAAACTTGAACGTTAAAATGAGTATCAGATCTGATAGCTGAATAAAATTGTGTTAAGTGAAAAATTACATTTTGTACACGAGAATCTGAAAGAGAAAACGTGAAAGAAGTTTGACCTAGACCAGGTGTCAGTGACCTTTAGGTAGTTTGTGCCGAAATAATATTGCAAAGTTGCTTAGCCTGACCAGCCAACCTGAGCCCACCCAAATCATTTACATTCTTGTACCAGTTAATTAGTACCGCTATTAAAACAAACTTAAGTTGATCTTGTAAAATTTAAATGTGACAACATGTTTATAAATCGAGTACCTTAAATAACTACTGTTTATTGAATATTTAATCTTTTATATAAATCGGAATAAACACAAAAATTAAGATTTAATGTCTTAAAAATATTATTTTAAAATTTGAAATAAAACAATTGAATCATTTAAATATGAAACACGTTGTTATTAAAATTATTACTCACATCAATGGTTTTAATTAAATATAAAGGTTTTACATTATTTTTATTCAAATCGCTCAGCTTGCCATTGAAAATTGTTCCGCATGCCACTCTGGTCGTGTGTGCCGTAGGTTGCTGACCCCTGACCTATATGTTGTCTGTTGGAATGTAGTATGTAAGTACGTAAACATTCTACAGATAACAAATCACAACAAATTCACCCCGGTTTCTTTGTATTCCTTTAGTCTATTATCATAACATAGCCCAATTGACTGACATTTCTCGCCTTTAGTTATTGTAGTCAATTATGTGTTTTTTAAATATTTATTTAATCTTCTATCATAATTTATGTCAAAAGGATTTTTCATGGAGTTTAAATACGATTAGTTACCTAATTTATTTTTTAAATTTGATCTTTTCTTGATCAATTCTCAGTAATATTTGTTTAGCAAAATAGTCCATAGAGCATTTACTTTTTATATTCTTTGAGAATAGAATTTTATTATTATATATTTCTCGTCATGTTATATAAGTAAAAATAATGAAATTGAATAGTGTTTTGTATTAATTTAGCAAATCTACATAAAATAGTTTTGTATGCATCGTAGCTCTATACAACAACAAAAAAATGTACTAAAGGGGTGTACACTTTTGGTTTTGCCAAGTATTACATTTTGAATTCAGGTTTACATAAATTGTAAAGATTCATTATAATCTCGAGACTGATTTTTTTTTCACGATTACAATATGCACTCCTTATATGAGAAAGTAAATATTGTGTGGTTTTGGACATTGCAAAAACTTATTAATCACTATAAATATTTTTAAATATATGACATTATTTTTTTATGGTAGTGTAACTAAAAAAATACTTTAGGAAAGTCTTCAAAATATGAATTATAGGGCCTATGAACTAAATGTTTAAATATATCTTCACCTGAAAATAAAAGTTTAAATATGTGAGAGTATATTCCAAATAAAAAACTTTTGTAATCAGTGCAACAAGTCTATATCCTGGTCATTATTGAATTAAAGTTCAAAACAAAAATATGACTCATTCATACACTTTTCGGCCCTAATTATAATTTTTTTCCTTTGTTTCCTTTGTTTCTTTTAATATCCACCCACAAATAATTGATCACCTCTTAATACACATTCATACTATCTAAATATTCTAATTAATAGGCTATTGTTGAGGAAGGTAGAGTTTAAAGAAAATGCACATACATTCGAAAAATAGGAGAGTGTAAATCCATTTAGGAACATACACTATTGAGTACATCCGAGTGAGATTCGCACCCCGACCTCTATAGCAGCGTAAATCTATAATTTTATTATATTTACGCCTTAAACCAGAATACCACTGATGCAGGAATTATGTTCAATAAAATTCCCCTCTCTCCCAATTTGTTACAATTAGTTCGTTTTGGTGGGCTTAGCGACAAAACATTGCATTTTTAATGGCTTGTTTATGAGACTTGGAAAGTCTGAATATGGGGAGGGAAATAAACTTGTATGATTGTACAGTACATAATTATTTATTTATCGTATTAGTTAATTGTTTGGAACACAATTTCAAAAATATGGAATTAGTAAATTTCCCTTAAATACTCTGAAAAAAAAAATGCATCAGGGTGTACCATTACATGAGGGACCCGTTTCAGCGGCGAACAGGAGAGAGACAAAAATATAAAAAGATAAACTTCATATAAAACTTAGACATGTGTAAGGTTTGTGTGATTGTGTTGTACCATTTATTTTAAATACTGTGTTGTTTAACTCCCATGTAATTTAGTTTTGTATTATTTATTGGTCAATTAGTTCTTACAGTAATCTTATTTAAGTAAAACGCAATGGGGTAATATATATAACATTTGCCTTGCCCGCCTCGGTGGTCAAATGGTCTAACGCACTACTCTCGTGTTGAACTAGACTGCCAATGACGAGGAGCTTGGGGTTTATATCTCATTCGGGTGTAATGAGGGTGGTTTTTCCAAAATGGTTTTCCACTTCTTATCCATGCAAAAGCGGTTACACTTTCTATAAATATAACCATCCTAATCCCTAAAATCCTTAGCGTAATTAGTACGTAGGCGTATAGACCAAACGAGTAGTAAGATGCAGTGATTAAAAATAATGCCTTATTTTTACGTTATTTTAAACTGAATTTATATAAAATAAAGTAACTCCACATTTTTATCTCAGGTAGCAGTAGCGCACGGTGTTTTTATGCCTAAATAGCTTTCGTAGAAATCCAATCCAAATAAACGCTTCTTATCCCGCCTTTGAACACGTCACAACCTTATGACAAGCAAAAGCTAAAACATAACATTGCCAAACATCAAAACCAAGACAAAACTGTTAACAAAGTTGGAAGAAAGCAGCGCTATACAATTAAGTACGTAGGAAAGGTGAAGCTTGTGGGACGACAAAGTATTAAACATAAATTAAATAAATTTAAAATTGAAATTGAAAATAAATTAGTATTGTATTGTTTAAAGTAAGTGTTTGTTTATTTACAACACTACAAGTAAACACACAAGAATGGAATTATAATACCTCATCTAAACCCCAACTCAATTTAGCAACTCTCGGATACTAGTTTCTCCTTGGAGTTAAGGGCGTTGGCTACCCTGTGACGTCATGTCAAGTCAAGATTAGATTTCCCATGTAAATTTATTTACGTTTTATTCGGCGTGTTTTAAAAATACAACATTGAAACGAAAACCACATAATTTTAAATAATTATTAAAATCATCCTACATTGTCACAACGATATTTTTTTAAATCTTTAAATAGTTTTTTTTCTGTACACTTCTGTTAAACTGTCCACAACTTAATATATTTGATTTATTCAAGAAAATTGCCGGGATGCGGATTAAAAAAAATCCGTGGAAGTTTACGTTTATACTAGAAAACAATAAAAGGGTTAAAGAGCATATCCCGAACCGGTAGTAAGACGAGGTGCTAAGAAAAATGATACATTTTAAATAAAAGTCAATTATGTCCAGGCGCAAATAGTAGTGTGTGTATACTCGCCGGAGGATGAGGGGAAGCGCTATCAGCACATAGAAAAGAGGCCTAGCAGTTTTAGATACTCATTTCCCCTCCTCTCCCCTCTCTTTAAATTTTGTGAATGGTTGTTTGGATGTGACATGGCTTGATGGGTTTTGGTGCTTCCAGTTAAGATGTAACATGCTTTTAAAAATGACTTCAAAATAACAAAGTAGGCAACGTATTTAAGGTTAAGGTTAAAAGTATTTGTACAGTTTTTATGGAATCTAAATTTTTTGGCCAAAATCAATCAAATATTTATCCAGTAGTAACATAGAGTTTATGTTTCTGCACATGCTAATATCCACAGATCTTAAATATCTGTCAAGGGTGTTCTGGAATTTTGTCAAAACTTGTTCTCTTTATTTAAAAAGTTTTAACGAAATTCCAGAACACCCTTGAGAGATATTCAAGATCTGATCATATCAGCATGTGCATAAAAATAAACTCTATGTTACTACTGGAGAAATATTTGATTGATTTTGGCCAAAAAATTTAGATTATCTAAAAATTGGGAAATTACTCGCGCTTTCTTCTGCAGAACCCTAAGGTGGGGGTGTAGGGGACGCAAGAAAAGGTCAGTGTTATTGCAGTTTTTATATTAAAAAAATATTTTTGGTCAAAACAAATAAAAGATTGCTTCAGTATAAACATAATTTAAAATTCTTCACATGGTGATATCAACAGTTCTCGAATATTTATTAAGGATGTCCAAGAATTTAATGACAACTTTTTCTCTAAATTTAATAAGTTTGTCATCTAGTGTCACTATGCTCATGACATATTCAATAACTGAACTATGTGAAGAAAATTAAAATATGTCTATACTGGAGCAATATTTTATTTATTTTGGCCAAAAATAATGTTTTGCTATAAAAACTGCAAATACACTGGCCTTTTCCAGCACCCCCTACACACCCATTTAATAATGGTAGCCCTGAAGTAGGAATATAGAAAAGATAATATTAATGGTTTGATGAAAACTATAAAAAAAATAAACTTTTGACGAATAAAGGTGAGGATAAATAGGTGGGCTGAAAGATAAAAATTATATTTTATATTAACATATTATCTAACATGTTACGTAAATTTAACCGCTTTGGGAATTGCAATGCCAACGTCTTTAAAAAGTTTTATTTTTAAAATGTTAGACATTCTTATTCAATTTTTTAAAATCAAACTCCACCTAATACTGAATCAGAAATTTATTTATTAAATTTGAAATTTCAAATACAGTACTAATATTTCAAAATAATAATACTAAAGTTCGTAACTTCCAATCGAAAGCGAATTTGAACAATACTTAGATCCGTATTTTAATTTCGAAACCTCACACAAACTTATTTGAAATATACAGGGTGTATGGTACGAGGAAAAATACGTAGTATATGATTTTAATAAATATTTTCCAAATCAAGGTTAGTTACTTAAGGGTTACGGATTAAGAGGACAACTTAAAGTGGTTGAAAAACCACTGTGATAAATCTCATGTCCCACCCCACCTTGACCCCTACACCACTATAAATCCAGTATATAATGAGCAAGACGTCTTATACCATGTGATCACCGGTATGTGTATGTAAATTGTAAAACTCATATCAGCCTTTCCATAATTTTATTTATTTTCTATTTTACATTGCTACAAAAATTATTTTTTTAAAGATAAAATGTGTACAACAAAAAGATTATCTTTTTTTGCTAACGAATCTAAAATCTTTAAAAGCTATCAGAAAATTGATTTAATTTAACTTTAGAACAAACATAGAAACCAGACCCTTAACCATTTAAATCTTCTCTCGTGATACAAAAAAACTAACCTAATTTTAACGTGACTTTTGTAAGGCCTTTGCTTTAACTAAAGACCTTTTAAGATCAGTAGACATCGTTCTACCTGCAAAACTAAGGAGTAGAATTGTTTGTTAAGAACTTTTTTTCTCAACGTCAAGGCGTCCTTTGACGTCCACATTAGGTCGAGTGCGCGTCGGGGAAGGGAGGGGGAGGGGTGGTAAAGATAAGGAGAAGACGACCTTTTTCCAAACGCAATTACTCTGCACTCTCAGTTAACTGTATTACGAGGCGTCGCACGGCGCCGAGACGCTCCCATTTGTCCATAAGACGTGAGATATTCCCTCTTACAGAACAACTCAGTCTTGGCGCTATTTGGGGATATAAAATTTCAACTATTTTATGACCAGGTCCATCAGCATCGGTGGTCACATGGTCTAAGACGTCACTTCCACAGAAGACTGGACTGCTGGTGACGGATAGCTCTGGTTAAAACCTCAAAAGTACGTACAGAGGGGTGATTTATAGGTGTTTTTACATTCTCCCTCCACGCCAGGGTGACTAAATTTAGTCTACATTCTGTCTTACTCATATCTCCTAAATTAATGTGAATATATGAACAGAAGTGCTTGACGCGATAAACCAAACTGCATATGTATACAGTATGTCATCGACGTACATAGATTCGAGTTACGCGGATTTGCAGATATGAGGTTGTGGTATTTAAGACTGACGATTATCAATGCCCTCTATCAAGTGCCACTATAAACATAACTTATTGCGTTCCTAGTGGTTTGACGTACAGCTAATTATGTCATCGTTCTTTGGTTTGTTTATATCTTGAAAGCAAGTAAAATTTTGCTAAGTTTTATTTTCATCAGCAAAACTTGTTTAGCATTAATTTATCCTTTGAAATAAAAAAAGTCAAAAATACATCGTATTTAAACACCATTTCACTTACCGGTACGTAGTTTTTCAACTTGCGTGTAAGCCTTTGGAACTAATTAACCGCGTAAGTTGAAGACTTATGGAATATATGTATAATTATCCGTCTAGGTTGTCGCACGGTCTTTGGAATCACTCTTGAAATAAATTTGATTGCTTATTATGGGAGTAATGAAGGTATATTTTAATGAATAGTTTTACACTTTTCTTTTTTTATTTCTTAAAAAGTATATATTCCTTTTTATTACCTATTTAATTTAACCAGGCGTATAGCTTGAACGGGTAGTAAGAAGTGGTGCGCATGAACAGGGATATTTAATAATAAATCTTGTGAGTTAGGCAAGGAGCTGGAATGGTATAAAAGATTAAGAAGAGACAAACGTACCGTTCTAGAAGGTTAAAAGAAAATCTTTGCCCGGTATTCAAACTCTTATATTGACAGCCAGAAACAAACTAAGGTTAAGCCAGTCGAACACGCTGACGCTGGTCGGACTTAGTAACTAACACCATATAAGAAGTGGAGTTGATTTACTAGTGAACAAGCCAAATCTCATCATACTCATCATCATCGATTCCAGCCTGTGTACGGGTCAATTTAGTAAAATTCCTTCATTTCCTTTATCCTTCTACCATTCTTTCTCCTTTAATTGCTACCATTCTTCTCCTCTTACTCGCACATTTTTTCTATCTTCCATCTCTTTTTTGGTCTCCCTCGTGTCGTTTCCCCTACATACTTCATTTCCATCATTTTATTTAGCATCCTCATTACATGACCATACCATCTCAGTCTTGCTTCCTCTACTATACCATGTACGCGATGTACCATTCTTTCCCGGATAACTTCATTCCTGATCTGGTTTCTCCTCGTGGCAGCATACATGCTCCTCTCAAACGTTATTCTCATGGCCTCCCCTTTCCTATTCAACGTCCTTTTTCGCCTACATGTGTGACAATGGGTACAAAGTACACACTGTACAACACCTCCTTACACTTTGAGTACACTTCTCTTCTCCATAGTAAGTTTCAGCCAAATATATAACAATATAATTAGGTTCAGAATTTTGCTAAATCCACATAGTTTCGATTGTAGACCATTCTGCTGGTCATCATCATTATCAATAAATAGTTATCGATGTTAAAATTGAACTATTTATACTTTATAGGTCCATGACACAGATAGGGAAGCAATTATGAAAAACAATCCTCAGTATACCCAACTGAAATTCGAACCTCCATTTTCCCGTCATTGGCAGTCCAGTAAATTCCGAAAGTGACGCCTTAGCTCAGATGAATTGGCCACCAAAACGTGTGAGTCATAATGCCAACAAACATAGTATTTTTATACATTTTAATTGTCTCTCCAAGGCTAAAGTTGGATGTCAACAGTAGAATTATATACCAAGACAGTTTGTTTCAACCAACCCTGGATTTTCTCTGGCTCTCAAGCGCGAATACCTAACTATAATCCTAAAGGATCTAGGATTGTCAGCACACAAGTTATCTCTTAGTAACAACCTTCCGCATTTTGATTGATTGGGTGAAGGAGGTGTTGGAGATTAATCCACATGGATCTCACTGTATTATCTTCTCAATGGATAAGATCTGCGCCAGCAATGTCTGAGGGGTACTCCGTCATTGACAAGTCTGGACCTGCGGGGACTCGTAGAGTCCTGAGAAATATTGACACATCCCCCCTCCCCCCGCCCTTACTTTAATACAGTTTACACTAGTTATATTACTATACTTTGTCTTTCACACGACCCCTCGGATAGAGAAGTCTTGTGGTCGTTAACAAAATCGAACTAGAATTTTTGATAAATGTCAACGTTTCATGACCCCGAAACAGAAAGTGTTTTTTTTTTGTGGCCGTCTGTCTTTTTGTCTAAGCCATTTTAACGATTGGGATAGTACTTGGTCTCTAGGGTTTTCATAAGGTCATCCCGAGGATTATTTGGAATTAGATATCTAGCCCTAAAATTAAGGGTAGCTTACTGAAGGACAAAAAGAAATAAAATTGATCTAAAATTAAGTTTTAACAATTTTTATTAAATCTTGTATCCAAGAATTGTTTAACTCTATCTGCAAAATAGCAGTTCTCCTTTTTTCAATGAAAATGAATTTAAGGGCACTATAAATAAACAAAAGTTTCTAATTTTGATTATAATTATATCTGTAACTATTTGAGATCGAAATAACTTATCATTGTAATGTTGCAATATTGCTTGAATTAAATATATTTTAATCTGGAATATAATTTTATAAAACTAATAAATTTTGAGCTATAAGCAAATACATACATTTTTTATGGACTTTTATTATGTAAATGATTGTTATGCTCTTTAGTGGAGAGAGACGCTCCTCTTTTCTAATTGTTTTTGTAACAGTGTATATTATTACAAGTATACTCTTTGGTGGAACGTTTCTGCAACAGTGCATATTATTTTGTCTAACAAATTTTATGAGTTTTAAGTAAATGTCTCTATTTCAAGATTAAAGAGAAAGAAGTTATACATGTAAAACCGTACCATTTACTAAAATTTTTAAAACACACCGATTCTCAAAAATAATATGGATAGTAGAATTATAGCTATTACACTTAAAGAATAGATTATTTTTTGTTTCTTATCGCCCCCTTACCCTTACCCCGTCAGAGTCATCCACATTTATTCACACTAATGGGCTAAGGAAGAGGATGACATACCCACATTTGCACAGAAAAAATAATTCTAAGCACCCCCGGTTGGGCTTCGAACTACGACCTCCACATCACCGATAAAACAGAATAAATCAGCTTCACATTTGGTCCAAGTGGCTAACGGTGTGGTTAGAGAAGTTTTGTCTGTAACCCACACCTGTGGTAACGGGGTATAAGGCGTTACACACATGGTAGTATGGGTTGTCTGTGATAAGGAGGTAGAGGTTAGAATCTTCACAAAGTGCAGATGGGTTGTTTGCAATAATGTGATTTGTGGTTATGAGTTTCCTATTCTCTCTCCGTCTAATGAAAGTGCACTTCCTTTATATTAACCTCCTCATCCGTACCTCATACATTAAATATTTGATATTCTACATTTTTTTTAGCGCTGCGTCTTACTGCCTGTTAGGGTTGTACGCCTATGTACTAATTACACTAATGTGTTAGGTATGAGGAAGGTTTAATTTACAGGAACTGCACCCACATTTGGGAAACCTTTTAGGAAAAACCACCCTCAGTGCACCCGATTTGGATCGAACCCTGATCCCCCCGTCTTCAGTAGTCCAGTCTAACACGAGAGTGGTGCGTTAGACCACACGGCCAACGAAGCGGGTGTCAATAATATTTATGTTAAAAAGTACTAATGCATGTAGTCCTTACTGTCCCTTCAGCTATGGACGTTAATAATTTTTACCCGTTTTGGATACGATTGGGTGCGATTATAAGGACAACCAAGAGGAAGGCTAACCCCAACTTTTATTTTTATATCCAACATAGTTCAATGTCGATTTCCTTACAATAGTCACCAAATCACAAAATGTTTTATTCTAATCGATTGTTTGTTACTCTTATTATAGATGTCAAAGATTTTTTTTTTCTTTCAAAACTGTAGAATTGATAGATAATTTTCCACTTTCAACTAATAGAAGAGTGAATTATTTTTAAGGAAAAAATAAATTTTAAGTATCACTGCCTTATTTGTAAATAGCGGGGTTCACAAACCCACGGCTCGTAGGCCTTACCCGGCCCGTTAGTCTCTAATAATTTTATCCGACCTGCAGTCACGTACGCACACAAAAATTATACTTTAACCAGTACATAATTTTGGATAGTAGAAACACTTAGAACTATTTCAAAATGTGCTAATTTTTAATTATTTTAAAACTTGACGGAGAGAATTTTTATTTACATAGTTTAATATGGACTGCTTCAAGTATTTCACTAACCCACATAAACATCTGAGATAATATAGGTCCTAAGTGTTTATATATTTTAAATATACACTAATATTTTTAATACAAAACATAAAATAGATAATATATATTAATATCGGTGAGCACGCGTATTAAACGCCAGGCTCTTCTGGTCTAGTTTTGCCGGTGTCGGGGAGTTCAAGATTCTAATTCAATCATGATGTGCAGAGGAGTGTTTTTCCTATTTGGTTTTCAACGTTCCCATAATTTTAAATGAGGCTATACTTCTTCTAAATTATATCTTCCTCATCTACTACCCACTAGTGTGATTATAAACTGTACACAATCCGGACGGGTTGTAAGACGGACTGCAAAAACCAAAGTACATAATGTATTTTTGCGAACTTTTTTTAAAATTGGATATGGCTCGCAACACGCATGGAGTCTTGTGAATCTTGTTCTTTGGCTAGTTTGACTTTGAGAACACTGGTCTATAGGGTCTATTATTTTCAATATGGGTAGGGTCTACTGTGTATCAATATTGACATACGCAGTGGAAACGTGGGTAAATAAACGGTATGGTGCACCTCACAGACTTTATCTCGCTTTTATCTTAAAATAGACATTTACTAAAAAATACTCGTAAGATTTGTGATACGAAATAACAGGTTTATACATTTTGTAGAAATACTACACCAAAGTTCATAAATGAAATAATATATAATGTTACCTACTTACTCTATGGCATTAAGAACTCATTAAGAGCTAGGAACACTATTATAAAAAAATGAAAAAATAAACATCTTTGTCTACCAAAGAGCATAAGAATCAAATTCATTTCCTAAGATCTGAATAAAATAGTACATATATATATATATATATATTTAATTCTTTCTCAAACTATTGGTTTTATAAAAATTTATTTCAAACCAAATATGTTTATCTTTAATAGTACTACAACTTTACAGCGATAAGTTATTTATTATCTTAAATAGTTGCAGAAAAAAAAATCAAAATTAGAAAATGTTCCTACTATAAAGTACATTTCAGTCATTTTCATTTTTTTTTTAAATCGAACTTTCATCTTATTTATAATGATAAACAGTGTCTAAATATAAAATTCAATCAAAATTGTTAGAGCTAATTTTGAGAAAATCAATAATTTTCAAAATGTTTTTGCCCTTCAGAAAACTAACCTTCATTTTTAGGATTAGATGTATAATTCCAAAAATACTTCGGGGGGAACCTTATGAAAACTCCCAGGTACCAGGTTTGAGCCCAATCAAGATGTATAATTCCAAAAATACCTCGGGGGGAACCTTATGAAAACTCCCAGGTACCAGGTTTGAGCCCAATCGCGAAAATATTTTCGGTTCAAGCTTGAGGTATAGACAGATAGCATTTTGAAAACCAGTTTCTTTGTTTCGAGGTGTCATGAAACGCCGACATTTATCAACACCTCGAGTTAGACGATCACAATACTTTCTCTCGTAGCTGTTGACAGCGGGATGAAATAATTTAATCTTGTGAAATACAATTTCCGAGAAGAATGGAGGAAATGAGGATACCAAAAAGATGTTGGCTACAGAATAGGTGGGGGAGGGGGGGCCCAAGGGCAAAAAGAAGACATAGGAACAGGTGGGAGTACATAGTAGTGTGGAGGTGGAGAGAAGGTGGGTAGAAAGGATACGTCGGAAAGACCTATATTTCTAAACCAGGGGTATCCAACCTAAAAGTGACCGAGGTCTACAATTGAATCCATGAGTCTACAGTAGCCCCATGGCTTCTTTGGTGCTGACTGACTGCTAACATCTGACAGATAAAAGCTTTGAAATGTTACCAGACCAAATTATGTATCCCTACGCTGAACCATATGATCTGTAAAAACATTTGTTTAGCAGATGTCACTTCTGACAATCAAAATTTAGGTATATACCTAAATGTTGACTGTCAGAAGTAATCTGTGAGCTGTCAGTCAGCACCAAAGAAGCCACGGGGCTACTGTAGTCATGATGGGCTAAGGGGTGGAAGGAAAAACGACTCATACTGATAAACAAGTTTTTATTAAAATATAGCCCAATTAAGTTTATTATTGAATGATCATCAATTTGAGCTTTCGTGGATTCTTCCCACGCAAGTCAAAACTTTCCACTTCCACGGGCCGTAAATAAAAGGCATTGTGAGCCACATGCAGCCCGTGGGCCACCAGTTGGAAACCCTATTCTAAACAGACCAGGTAGTGGCTTTAAACCGTTCATGATGATGTCGATGATGATGTAGGAGCTACTTTTTAAATTATTATTATTAGCACCGCGTCTTACTACCCGTTCGGGTTGTACGCACTTACGCTAATGTGTAATGGTAGGGTGATTGTGAGATGAAATGGAGGACCTACAGTTTAACGTGGAATCCGAACCACGGCGGAGACCTGGCATTCCTCACATTCACAAGATGTTTTGTCAGAGGTATAGGAAGAGTTTGGTAATCAGATAAATCTTTACCGGGACCGAGGATTGAACCCCGGCCGCCAGCATAGAAGTCTGACACCTTACCCCTAGACCACCAGGTCACCCTTTTTAAATTAGCCTTTATTGGACAGGGGGTTAATATGGGACACTTAAGAGTTAGTTTTATATTTTTATCTAAGTTACGTTAAATAAGAAAAGACTAATGCTAACAGATAAAACATTGTGTTCTTTGTATTTAGCATACAACAATGTTAAGAGGATTGATCAAAAATTTGTACGAAAGGTCAAACAAATGCACATTTTTACAACAACGTTAGAAGTATCGGATAATATACAACGTTATTAAAAAGAAATTATTAAACGTGTAAAAGATTTTATTTTAACAACAAAGCATACAAAAAGATATCATGAGAAAATTTAGACAGTAAAAGAACACAACATTAAAGACAAAATACATTTCAGGGTGTGCGTATTAAACATATTTGCCAGGTTGTATCTGAATAGTCTCAAGAAAACTTGTGAGGATATTTATTGAGATTGAAATATTACACCTGAACAGGGGAATCGAGCTCGAAACCTTTGACTTAGTACGCCAACGCTCTAACCACTGAGCTATCCAAGAGTCGTCCCGTGACCGGGGTAATTCTTCTTCATAGTTTAAGGAAGAGTCGATGATGGACGTGCAGAAATCGTCATATACAAAATGAAATAATATGAATGATTTCTGAATTATTACTAAAATAATTTAATAAACTTACAATATGTTAAAGCCGTGAATATTAGGCCAATTTGTTAGCAATTAAAATAGTTTTGATTATTTATCTAACTAATTTTATGATACCATAGAAAACTTACAATATGTAGGGTTTATGCGTTTTATATGATTTAAAAATGGAATTTCACATCAATTCTTCTATATAATAATACTATAAATCAATATTTAAACTAACAGAACTAGTTATATGTATATATATGTTTGTGTTTAACATACATATGATGCAGTCGAATTTATTTTTATGCCATCAATGGCTAATCATTCTTGATCGAAGTGACTATTCTTGGTTTCATTAAGGTGGAATAGAAGAAAATTTGGGTAAAGTTCTTTACTTTTACAGGTGTTATATATCACATATATAATTATTTTTTTTAAATAAATCAAACATTTATCCAGTAGAAACATAGATTTTAATTTTCTTCACGCAGTGATTTCAACAGTTGTTGAATATCTGTCAGGAACATAGCGGATTTAGACGATAAACTTTTTAAATGAAGAGAAAGAGTTGTCATTAAATTCCAGGATACCCTTGACAGATATTCAACAACAGCTGATATCACTATGTGAATAAAACTATGGAAAATAGAATATTATTTGATTTACTTGGACCAAAAAAATTTTTATTATAAAAACTGCAAAAACACTGCAATTTTCTTGCCTCTTCTACATCCACGCCTTGAGATTACTACGTGTGGAAAATTACACTAAAGGTAGCATCTATCTTCTGGAGCAATATTGTATTTATTTTTGTTAAAAAACTTTTTGTTAGAAAAACTGCAAATATATCTCTTCAATATACATTCCCTTCCGTCTCACCTTAATTCTCACCCTCTTTATCGTGTTCATTTAATATGAGTAGTTTCAGGTAGCTTTTGATAAGTATTTTAGATAGTGTTTACCCACTTCGGTGTCCACGTGCTCTAACGTGCTAAAATCATGTTAGATTAGACTGCCAAAGACAAGAAGATCAGGGTTAAATCCCGGTTGGGTGGACAAAGAGTGGTTTTCCTAAATGGATTTTCACTCTCCCTCGACTCAAACTTGGATGCAGATCCTCTAAATTAAACCATCCTAATTCTTACTACATTAGTAAAATTAGTATATATTTATTTATTATTTAGCACCGCGTCTTACTACCCGTTCGGGTTTTACGCCTTAAGTACTAACTACGCTAATGGATTAGGATTTGGGAAGGTTGAATTAGAGGAAGTGAACCCGCATTTGCGTGGATGAAGAGTGGAAAACCATTTAGGAAGAAACACCCCCAGTTTACCCGAATTAGATTCGAGCCTCGATCTCCCCGTCCTAAGCAGTCGAGCTCAACACGCCTAGCACGTTAGCCAACTACGCCACCGAGGCGGGTTGTAATTAGTAAATAGGCGTATAACCCAACGGGAAGTAAAACACTACTAAAATTAATTCGGTTCAATTTGGTGTCAACATATTGGAAGTTTTTTTTCCATGGTAAATAATACTATTTTATATCGTACTGGTTGTTTGGAGAAGACTTAATTTAAAATAAATTTTCCTATTAATGATTTTTATTAATTTAATATTTTTTAATAATGTCTTCAACGTTCTTATTCAAAATTGGTATATAACAGAAAACACGTCATTTTTAAACTACTTAAAATTAATGGTGGTGGGGAGAGGCCTGAGGGGGCCTGAATACCCTACGCCCCCCCCCCTCCTTTTTGCTGTTCCTTTTAGCTAATATAATCACGTAATAAAAGTTACTACTACAGGCCATTTTCGTGACAAAACCAAATTGTAGATAATTAATAAAAAAATAAGTTTTACAAAAAAACACTCTAAGATAGACATAATAATTTTGTGACACTGTAGGACTATTTTTTTTTTAGAATTATATGAAAATTTATGGTTTTAGTTTCAACGTTATATATTTAAAACTCGCTGAATTAAAACGTCCATTCATTAACATAGGAAATCCTATCTTGAACTGCTGTGACGTCACAGGTTAGCAACGTCCTTTAATACCACACGGAAAATCCTCGTTTATATCCCCTTCAGTAGGCCTGATCCTTGCGTGAGTGCACTGGTGCGGTGGCTCCCTCAAGGTGACAACTGTAAACGGGACTGTTGCCTTATTCCTCCTTTATGAATATGGATATCTCTAATTGCTCACTAAGTATACAGGAAAGCTCAGAGGATTAATTACTATTCAGAGAATATCCCAGGGGGAAGAGTATCATTGTATTCATTTAGAGTTGGGTTTAATTCCTTGCTCTTTTGCCACGAGGCTCACTACTTACAATGGGTTTATATTCCCACTCAGAGGAAACTACAACTCGAATATTACCATTGTATCCACTCAGAAACAAATAAGTTATTTATTCGAACGATCTAGGTATTTATATATACAAACAATAGTTACAGCTATTAAAATCATTATTTTCCCTCGATATATAGTCACTTAACCTTTGTAACGGGCTAATCTGGCTTAGCCCCGTTCAAATGTAAAACACGAATATTTTTTGTGTTACAAACAAGTCGTCAAGAGTTAACAAATGAGATAATAGTGTTGAATGCTACGCCCGTAACATTTGTGTGTTTGTTTACATACCTACTTCACCAACTCTTCCGTCGAGTCTGATGCCCCGCTGAAAACAACAACATCGAGGGAACTGGCTGGGCGTGACCTCAGGCAAGAGCTCCGCGCCGGACAACGAACTACAATCAACTGAAAGCGCCGTGAACGATGTTGGCCGACGCGAGTCAATGTTCCAGAATAAAAAGGATCTTTTCCCCTTCTCTTCACCCCATCACGTGGGGTTCTCATAGTATATATTCGCTGGGCCGCTTGGAAGAAATACAGAATCCTGCTGGACACCATCAGGGCCGTTGGATCACAGCGCACTCTCGTCACGTCGGCTAATTCATTGGATCAACGTAGAAATACAGTTCGGGGAGATGGATCCACGAGACAGGAACAAATTACTAAAGTAGTCTATTGTACGACAGAATGCATCACGTAAACTTCAAGTCAGGAGTTGAGACTGTATCACGTAAACTACAAGTTAGGAGTTAAGAATGTATCATCCAAACTTCAAGTCAGGAGTTAAGACTGTATCACGTAAACTTCAAGTTAGGAGTTAAGAATGTATCATCCAAACTTCAAGTTAGGAGTTAATGAAGTATCACGTAAACTACAAGTTAGGAGTTAAGAATGTATCATCCAAACTTCAAGTCAGGAGTTAAGACTGTATCACGTAAACTTCAAGTTAGGAGTTAAGAATGTATCATCCAAACTTCAAGTTAGGAGTTAAGAAAGTATCACGTAAACTACAAGTTAGGAGTTACGTAAACTTCAAGTTAGGAGTTAAAGATGTACAGTTAGATGTTGTAGATGTATAGAGATTAGGATTAGGATTAGCTTATTTTATGGCCAGATAAATAGGGTAACTTACTTGTAAGGATTAGGCAATAAACCGTGTCAATATCGAGACACTGATGTAACTCAAAGGTAGCTTGCCAGGGAAAGAGATGGTTCAAGTTATATGGAGGCCTGGGATCTATACCTAGTTAGGTACTTTTGTCAATCCCACGCACTTGTGTTAAGTGGGTATCCTGTGGGCCGTTCATGCTTCTCAAGATTGGCCCGCGGTTTTATCTTTGTTACTAGCAGTACTACTCCCCTTTGGAGTATACAGCGTATGAGCCGTTTCTGCCCCTCTGGCGCGGCTGGAGCTGTCATTAGTTACTTATGTATGTGTTGTGATATTGACCGCCCGTCGGGTGATCAAACTGTGGGACGTGTTCCCGACCGGGCATGGCCCGTAGGTTTAAATATACCTATGTAAATTGGTTGAGCCTCTTGTAAGGGGTTTGGTCTGTATTCTAGGCGCTCGTATGTAACGGGACTTGAACTTGCCCTATGTAAGTCATAACTAAACGTGCGCAGCCAACATGCCTTGTGATTGAGGGACCAGTAACGTAACTCAATTGTCTGAGTTAGTCCTTCTGGCGCCTCACGCCCCTTGTTGGCCTAGACTTAGGCAATGCTACCTAAAATCTTACTTAGTTTGTATAGACTGTTCTTATTGAGATTACGTGCTAAATATTTATCATGTATCATGTTGTTTCATTAAATTGCAATACTTCTATTTACATCCTTTTTCTTTTTACTTCTCTATATGTATGTATGTGCACCCCTGGGGCTACTATGGTTGATCTTGGTGAAACCACAAACAACCAATAATGAAACCCCAAATGTAATAGGACTTGGTGCACCTTTAATTACCAAGTTTTATCGAGATTCATCAAACCATTTTGATTAAATAATAATATTATTCTAAATTATATTGACAAGAAAAATATTTTGATTTGTGAATCAATCAATATACTATGAAATTATAAAATTATAAGAGGTATTAGACAAAGTTGTATTTTAAACACTAAAAAAGTATGAAAAAATAAATAAAATATTATGAAATATAATTCATATCATGAAGAATGAAAGTCAAAACATATTATAAGAGCCTTTGTAACAAAAAAAAACAACATATTTAAACAAGGAGATTACATTTAAGAGTATCAGGCTCATGAATAAATGGTAATAAAATAATTATAAATAGAATGTTTATAATTAGATATTATCCACTTAATATTTTAACAAAATTAAACTGATGATGTAGGTTTACTTAGCAATTTAGTTGAAAAAGAAATTAATGACATTTATTTTAAAAAAAGTTTTGCAAAATAAAAGTTCAAATTAGTTAAAATTGGTAGAATATAGTAAAAAGGTAGAGTTTACAAAATGATGATTTGTTGTAGTTTTTCCCTCTCTCCTTATGAAGTTCCTGCATGAGCAGCCACCATTTGATGACATCCACTCTCCCTCCACGCAAATTTGGCTACACTTCATCTAAATATAACCTTCCGGATACCTAAAACCATAAGAATATATCCCTAACGGGTAGTAAAACGCGGTGTTAAAAAAAAGTTAACGCTTACCAATTTGTTTCAAGATGGTGGCTACAAAACACTCATTTTTGTGCCTTTTCCTCAGCTTCTGATTATTGGATTTTCACTATACTCGCTTTGAAAGGTTCATAGGAATATGAGTAGATTAAAAATAATGGCTATCCTAAAATAAAATGGCGGATATCCTTTTGGCCTCTACAAAGCTCTAACTCCTGTAAGCCATGGGAAGCCTGACAAAGATAAACCGGACCTTAGCCAGTAATAATAATAATAATAATAATAATAATAATAATGCTATAAATTGGTTGGCTGAAGATAATCAGGGTACAAAAGCATTGCCATAGCATAAAACACACCATGTGAATGACGGGTAATTAGATAGTTCATAAAAAGTACAAGCGTTCACAATGAAAAGTAGTTATAAAGATTTGACCCAAATCTATTTTTTTTTATTTCAAGAAGAACATAATATAATAATATCAGTAATTAGGATTGTCATTTTTTTTCAGATCTAAATAAAATACATTTGCCAAAGGTACAGTCAAAACCCTTGAGATTTTTCGTTTGTGGTCTACGTTTTAGTCAGACACCTTTTATCAGTCGGTAACATGTCTCTACTAGGTTAAGGGTCCCGAGCTCAATTCCTGACACGGCCGTAAAATGTTATCATTGATGAAATGTAGGTTTCCCCTTTCACAGTGATGAATTAAAGGCTGAGGGCTGGATGTTGAGTCTCTTTTCGATTTAAGTTAGTTTATAAGTAGTGTGCTGGTATAATCAGTTGGTTCAGAAAGTGCATTTTAAATATCTCAAATAGATATTTTAAAAAAAGGACCTATACTTTTCTACCAGTGAAAATTTACTGTTATTGAATATTCATGATATTAGTGTGAAAAAATACTGCGAGGGCTACAGCATGTATTTTTTCTGGTATAATGGCTCCTTCGATCTAAAAGGTTTGGGGACCCCTGGCTTAGGAGGAGATTAAAACGTAGAATTGAGGGGTGAATTCAAGGCTTGAGAACTCGAAATTAAACACGTTCATGCTCTTTTGGCTGGTTTCCGAAATTATTACAACTAGTTGGCAGTGTTTACAATACCGCAAGAAATAATTAGCTTAATTACTTTGGAAAAGTGATTTAAATAAATAATATCTCCAATCTGTATATGATTATTAACGTTATTTCCTAATTGTTCTACACCCCCCCCCTCCTTGGACGTTCCTNTCCTAATTGTTCTACACCCCCCCCCCTCCTTGGACGTTCCTCACGCCCACCAGTTTGGGAACCACTGGTCTAGGGGAAGATTGAGTATTAAATCCTGGTCAGGTCTACTAATTTTTTTATTAATGGTTTTACACTCTCATTACAAGAAAATGTTCGTACACTTTATCTAAATCCAACCTTTCTCAAACCCAACAGATTAACGTAATTAATTAGTACATATGCGTATAGCCTGGATGGGTAGTAAGACACTATTCTAAAAAGTCTATTACACGACCATTTACAGCATTAACAGAAGATATTTACCGTCGGCTGTATCTACTGGAGTTTTAATTGTCTCACATTCTTATTGGCTGATAGGCCAAGGTCTGTATATGCTCAAGTCACGCATAATGCATCAAGAGTTAAAGTTAAATCCATTTTATAAATTGTGAACTATTCATTATGTTTCGGTTGCGAAAGCTATCATTGTAAATACAATTGTTTAACATTACGTGTGTTAAGTGCTACGCACTAATATTAATTTAGCGTTGTGCATGAATATTATTATTATTATTATTATTACTAGCACCGCGTCTTACTACCCGTTCGGATTATACGCACTTACGTTAATGTGTAATGGTAGGGTGATTGTGAGATGAAATGGAGGACCTACAGTTTAACGTGGAATCCGAACCACGGTGGAGGCCTGGCATTCCTCACATTCACAAGATGTCTTGTCAGAGGTGAAG
This sequence comes from Timema californicum, assembly GCA_902141385.1. Classification (NCBI taxonomy): domain Eukaryota; kingdom Metazoa; phylum Arthropoda; class Insecta; order Phasmatodea; family Timematidae; genus Timema; species Timema californicum. Next base: position 41,092 of record CABFOW010000602.1, read on the forward strand.
GAAGGGTTTGATAATCAGATAAATCTGTGCCGAGACCGAGAATTGAACCCCCGGCCACCAGCACAGAAGTCTGACACCTTAACCCTAGACAACCAGGTCACCTGCATGAATATAAATACAGCCTTACTTAGAGAAGGGCGTGTCAGTCTTGACGCGACATCTTTGGAACGATCGTTTCCAGCAGTGATTCATCATTTCAAGGGCGTGTTTTGGACAGGTGAGGATATCACTGGTGATGGACGATACCAAGACAAACTTTGGTTGTTGTGTTAGCGGTTCAGACTTTGGATGGTTTGGCGGTCGCATGATCCTATGCTTGATGGTGCGGCTTTAAGATATTTATACAAGAGAACTAAAAAAGTATATATCTAGGTGTGTTTTTGTATAAGAACTGATATTTATCTTCAATGAAGTTATTTTTTTAAGTTTTTAACCATTTAAATTGATTTAAAAGACTTTACTTTTAGTATTTGAAATCTTATATGGTAAGAGTTTATTTTTCAAATAAAAACTTAAGCTGCATAAATATTAGTACCATTATTTAAAAAAATATGTTTTAAGTTGAATTGTTCATTTACTTTATACATTATATATTTATGTGTATTATATATACATACCATGATTTAAAATATACTTTATGTAGTGAAGAATTTTATTTTATGTATATAAATATTTTATGGAAGAGAAAGTTGAAATATACCTGTTTGTAAAAAAAATCGATGCACGTGAAAGAAGCTTGCTATTTAAAAAAATTCATCGCAATCTCTTTGTATTCCTTTCGTCTCTTACTCTAAGAGAACTCTATTGAAATTCACTATAGACTTCCTGCTCATTTAATCGTTGTAAACAAATACAGTATATATGTTAAAAAATATGTATTTTATTTTTATGATAATTTTTGGTATATTTAATGTCAAAAAGAATTTTTCTGGATTTGTATGAACAATGACTCATTTAATTTATTTTTTAAATTTTATTTTGTTTTGTTGTTCAGTTCTAAGAAATTATTTCATAAAATATCCAATTGAGCTAAACATATTTTTCTGGCGTTTATTTTTTCTATATTTTTGTCAGACAGATTTTCTTGGACCAAAATACAACTCTAGTAATGTTATATACTTATAAAAAAAATAGTTTGGAAACAAAATAGCGTTTTATATTAATTTAGCTAATCTTTATAAAAGAGTTTTGTATGTATTGTAGCTCAATAAAAAAAATGATTGTACACTTTGGTTTTGCCAAGTATTCCTTGTCCTTTAGTTACTATATGTGAAATCGCAGAATAATATTTGTATGTTGTATTTTGTGTATGCTTACACCATGAGGAGAGGTCGGAGTCAGGTTGTATCAAGTTATTTTTTTCCAGAATGTTTCTTCTATTTTTCTCAATGAAAATGCAGATACATTTTATTTTATTATATCCTCTCCAACATTACCTCACTAGTATAAATATTCAAAGAGCCAGGAAGATTAATAAGACTCAGAGTAAGCCACTTTGAGTAATTGCATTGTCTTTTTTTTTTTAAATGTTAGTTTTGTTTTAAAATGTAAATGGTAAGTTGTAAATATTTTTTTTAAATAAAATATTTGGGAAATGTTTTGTGTTACTCTTGTGGCTCAGTGTGTCCTTTATTAATAATACAAATCATTTGTAAGCAGAACTACCTAATTATATTATTAGAGTCTCAATAAATTCATAAATAATAATAATATATTTTAAACCCACCTCAGTGACCAAATGGTTTGAAATTTAATACCTCACTGCCGTGCTAGACTGACCTGCTGTTGAAGGAGAGATCAGGATTCAAATCCTGATCGGTTCTGTAGGTGGTTTTTCCTGATTTATTTTTCACTCTCCTTCCAAGAAAGTGCTGGAAGACTACCTCTAAAATGCCTCCTTCCTAATCCCTATCTCTATATAATAAATTATATATACGTATAACCTAAACAGATATTAATAAAAAATGATAATATATATATATTTTAATGATAAAGGTGAAATTTGGATTTTATATCCTATCAAACAGTGTGTGTGTGTGTGTGTGTGTGTGGTGTGTTATTTAATAATTTAAAATAAAAACACAAATTATATATCCGATATTAATATTTTACTAGTAAACTAACCTTTCCCTTTTTTTTAAAATAATATTAGACCTACTAAAAAATAATATATCTAACAGACAAAAGTATGATCGCACAAATGTTACTATTAAAACATTAGATTATAATGAATTGAATAACGATTTAAAAAAATACAGTTTTTTAAAAATGAATTATATCACGTTTGTCAGTACCCATTAGTATTGTCACACACTCATTTCCAACCCATTGTTGATTCGGGAAAAATTTGCTTTTATCCACTTGTTTGACACGAAGGGGATCACCGAATTCAACACGAATTATTCGCTAATTACTTGATTGACAAAGGCAGAAAGTGGACTTTTATACGAACATCTCGTTAATTCAAAGATGAATCTGGTATGTAAATATCTTTAGAATAAATTTTTTTTTAATTATTGGTTTAATTCCATAGTTTTCTTTCAGATCACATTACGTTATTATAAGTACCAGCCCCGTGGTGTAGTGTTCAATGCACCTTGCTATGAGTCATGGGGTCCAGGTTTCGATTGCCGGCTAGTACCGTGGACATATTTTTCCTGGAAGGGAAACTACCCCAACGGTCACCAGGATTTGGTTGGTTATATTTCAGTGTTTCCGCTGGTTTCACAGCCTAATACTCAATATCACCAACATCTGTACATGGAAAGAACTTCCACGGAAAAGATGTATATTCGGGCGTCCCCTTGGTAACGGTTCATTAGTACTGGTTATTCTTTACACTACATGTGGCCCATACGTGCAATATTATCATTATTATTATTAAATCTGTGCCAGTAGACATTTTCTCCTTCGCGTCGAGTGAGAATAGAATTTGAATAAAAACATATAGGTTTTTTTTAAGTTCGAATAATATAAAGCATTAATTTTAATAAAAATATTTGTATTTCTGTAATAGATTCAATCATATGTATAAACATAGCTTTTACTAAGGGTGTTTTTTTGTAAAAAAAAATGTTACCACACAAATTCGAGTTTTTAAATATAGTCAGTCGTGTATTTATGCTTATTAATTAATACATTGTACAATCCATCAAATCAAGATGGAACAAAGCAACGCTATAAAATTAAGTATAGGCCTGTAACAAAGGCAAAGCTTGTAGGATGAATGATCATATTTACGAATATCAGCCGTAACCGAGTCATATTCTAATAATTGGAAAAACTACACCTGGACACGGGAGACGCTTAGCGCGCCAGCTATGGCTGTGACATGAATGATAACTCCTAGTATCAGAGTATATACACATGTCCATCACAGACTCTGCCTTAAAATATGAGTGAAGCACAATGACCTTGAACACGGGACGATCCCTGTATAGCTCAATGGTAGAGCATTGGCGCTAAACCTATTCAGGTGTAATTTTTGAATTTAAATAACTATATACGGTTATAGCCGTGATTAATAACTATAATAGCTTGGCTACGTAATTATTCATTAAGGAGTATGGTTAAAAAAAAGTGCACCCACATCAGTGCGGAAAGAATACGAGAAAACCACAGATATAAATTCCACGTTGGAAAATATCACCGCTCACCTCTTATCACTGGCAATCCAGTATATTGTGAGACTGAACTCTTAAACAGCATAATCACTAGTGCGAATGATATCAGTATCAGGAGGATTGATATAATACATAGCTGAATCCTTATAGTTTTTAACTCCTAAAATCCTTCAAAATCCGCAAATGCAAACTGCTAGTTTTGTTAGTTCTTGGTATAATTTGTTATTTATAGTAAAATATTTAAAATAGACCACAATGATTTATTAGGAGCATTGTTACCTATTAATATTTCTGTGAGCAGTATAGGATACCTCCATGTTAAGGAATTTTAAAGTAAAAGAGTTTTGTAAATGTCCAAGATCAGAATCGTAGAGGTTTAATTGTTGTGGAGGTTTTAGCCTGATTAAATAAATAAAACAGATTTGAAATTGTTAAGCGTTTACAGATAAAAAATACGTATTATATTTGTATTACTAACGTGGATTAAGGTAATTATGAATTAAAATAACAGTTGAATTAACATTAAACTATTTTTTAAACAATAAAATTAACATTCATTCAATAAAGACTAGGTACATCATGTTAAAAATGTCAAATTCTTATCTCTATTATATAGTAGTCTTAATGATTTTTCTTTGGATTTCAAGTTGAAATATCTCTTATAATTTATCCTTTGATTTGAAGTATATATTTATTGTAATTACCTGTGAGAAGCAATATTTTTGAGAAAATGATGGGAAGTCCCTAATAATCAAAGGATTTTAGGTATATTAAAAATAAATCGTACGGAACTCCACAAGGAATTTCTCGTTCTATTGTTTGAAAATGGAGATATTTACTAAAAATTCGTAATATATGTGAAACGAAATAACATACACTAGAAACCCAAGCATAAATTGAAATATACTTACGTAAAAAAAAAAATTTAGTTCCGGCTTTAAATGTTATAATTTTGTTTTTAAAGAATTAATGTCCGCATTTCTATGTTTGGACCGATAAAAAAAAGATCGATATTGGGTCCAAAAAGGTCAAAACTTCGTATTAAAATGTCAACTTCCGGTTTAAATTTTCGACATTTTAATAGGCGTTGCAAATCTTCATGCCATCGCATTGTTATTAAGTTTCTAATTTATAAATTTTGACCGATAATAAATGTAAATATTGACAATTGAGTCTAAAATGGATATAGATAATTGGTTTACAAACATTTCTCCTAAGAGGTTTAAGGAAAAACAACAAACTTTTAGAGACCTACTTATATTTAATTACTCTATGGCATTGTAGAATTATTGCGTTAAAACTTTAGTATCTCTTTAAAACTAAAGCTCACAAAATTGTATTAATATATTCACCAATATCTCAGAAACTGTTGGATTTATAAAATATATTTTATATTTAAGTTATTTTATTTTTAATAGTACTACAATTTTGCAATGATAAGTTATTTAGCATCTCAAATAGTTGCGGATACGGAAGTTTCTGCTTCTGTAAAGTACCCTAAAATTCATTGTCATGGTAAAATGAAAATAGCCAGTTTATTCATAATCGGAATCAACAACTAGATACGCATTTTAATAAAAATCGTTAAAGTCGATTTTGAGAATATCGATTTTTTTTCTCTTTTCACCCTTTCTTAAACTACTCTTAATTTTAAGTTTCAACGACACACAGACAAACGTCATTGCAAAGACCACTTTTTAGGGTTTGGGGGGTCTTGAGACGTTGACATCCATTAACATTTCAGGTTATATTTTCTTTAGAGGTCGCAATTCTTTTACCTTGTGTGTTCGAAAAGTTAATATATATATATATATATATATATATATATTTATTTAAGTATAGCTTGAAAGTTATTGGTTTTATAAAAATATGCTTCTAATAAAATATTTGTATTATAAAGAGACACACATATTTGTAACGATAAGTGATTTCATATTTCAAATAGTTTAGGAGATATTTTAAAAAGATAATTTTCGCTTCAGACCGGAGCCCTTAAAGTCATTTTGCTGAAAAATTGAGGTAATTCATTTGATTTGGAATATTTATAAATATTTGGAAATGAAATTTAATTAAAATAGTTAGAGCCGATTTTGAAAAAATCTACTTTTTTTTTTCTTTTTGCCCCTCAGTAAACTATCCTCAATTTTAGGGTTGGATATCCAATTCCAAAAACGCCTCGGGGCAACCATATGAAAACCCTTGATATAAAGTTTTATCCTGATTGGTAAAATATTTTAGGCTCTAGTTGGATGTACAGACAGACCGACAGAAAGCCAAAAACAACTTTTTTGGATTCGGAGGGGTCATGATACGTCAAGATTCATCAAAATCTTCAGTTAGATTTTTTTTTAAGATCCCTATACTATCTTTACCTGTAAGATAGCATCAAAGTAAATATAATAATATTTAGCACCGCGTCTTACTACCCGTTCGGGTTATACGCTAACAAAGTAAAAAAAATACCATAAATGTTGTTATAGTACCATGCGAAAATGACCATGATTTATCTAAGGGGGGGGATAGATAGAAACCAGTGGAACCTCGTNATAAATTTAATTTTAATAACGTATATTACAAGTTAACAAATTGTGTCTATCAACTATTAAATCTGAATATGATGAGAGACGTGCGGGTTTCTTTTTGTCTCGAATAATCCGAAAGGTGGAATTTAAAAAAGTTTTCTTTTTAATCTCATGCTGAAACCTTTACCCTTCATCGTGGAGTGATGGCCAATTATTTGTCAAATATAAAAATGGGCAATATCTAAAAGTTTTGATATCTAAAAGTTTGCAAAGCAGCTCAGCTCTCAGGTAAATCCCGGTGTCATTTTTCTGGGAAAGATAATAGCATTGGAGGATGGATTAGCAATCACAATCATTAGAGGGAAATCAACCTAAACCTTAATTTGTAAAGGAAGCCCTCGTTCGACTACCAACATTGATTGAAAGACACTAAAATTTGGCATTCCATAAATTAGTATTATTTGATTTAATACCAAGAGTTAATCTAAAAAGCTATCAAAACTTTTTTAGCACCGCATCTCGGGTCGGGTTATAAGCTTATGTATTAATTACGCTAATAGTTTCAGGTATTGCGGAGGTTATATTCATAGCAAGTGTGCCCCCATTTGAGTGAAGTGAGAATGGAAAACCATTTTGGAAAAGCCTCCCTTAGTTCACCCAACAGAGATTCGAACCTTGATCTCCACATCATCGGCAGTCTAGTCTACTGCGAGGGTAGCGCCTTGGACCATGCGGCCACAAAAATGGGTATTGAAACTTATTATTCTGCCTTATGTATAATTTATATTTAGATTATTAATTAAATTTACTAACAATATAAATACAGTTTTAATATTTTTTCACACATTTCAGTGACCGAATAGGCTAAGGTGTCACTCTCATTTTATACTGGACTGTTGATGATGGGGAAATCAAGATTCGAATCCCGAATCCGGCTCGGGTATACGATTATTATTAGCACCGTGTCTTACTACCCGTTTGGGTTTTACGCACTTATGTTAATATGTAATGGTAGAGTGATTTGTTAGATTAAATGGGGGAGCTACAATTTAACGAGGAATCCGAACCACGGTGGAGGCCTGGAATACCCCACATTCACAAGTTGTGAATAATACACGTATTGTCAGAGGTGAAGGAAGGGTTTGTCAATTAGATAAATCTATGCCGGTACCTAGGATTGAACTCCGGACCCCTAGTCCGGAAATCTGACACCTTACCCCTAGACCGCCAGGTATACTTAAGGTGTTTTTTCTTCTATTGTTTCCCATCCTCCTTCCATGCAAATGTGGATAGATTACCTTTAAAATCTCCCTTTCTCATCCCTGTCTCATTAGGGTAATTTCATACAAATAGCCTGAACAGGTAGTTAGACGCGGTAGTAAAAAAAAAACCTTTTCTAACGTTGTGACAAAATGAGTTTCCAGTTTTTAAATAACAAGCTTCCTATTTAAATAATATTTTTTTGTAAATGTGTTGGATGACGATAAAACTGTGACTCCATGGGCTGGAGATGACTCCATGGGCTGGAGATGACTCCATGGGCTGGAGATGACTCCACCTTCCTTACCCTCCTCTCTAGTGTTTGTATTTTCAAAGGTGACGTCACCACAGTGGCTTGAATTTTAAATTCCCCTTCGTGTCCTGGAATATATAATTTAGCTGAAGTATAAATATTTAATATAAAAAGGTTGCTTAAAGCTTGGTGTCACTGACTAGTTATATTTTTGTTTGTAATGTCAATTACGTCATAAACAATAAAGATAACCCTTTTTTTCTTTTAGTAAATTCATTTATATTAATACAATGTTGTCATTTTTTTTTTGTGATTTTGTTGATATTTCGATTAAACAAGTCCATAGGATTTTCTTTTAGAAATTGCTTCAAATTGTTATTTAAAGTCAAGTGCATCATAAATTGTATTCGAGATCTATTTTTTTTTAAATGGTTACGAATCTCTAACATCACAGATACCATAGGATTGTAGGAATTGTATAAATTGATGATTCAAGCGTCCCTACTATCTCTAGATATAATCCTTCCCTCTTACGGTCCTCGATCTCAGGACCGATCAATTCGCTACTCCCACGCAGTCACTCGTGACAAGACAGATATAACCGAGGTGTGCGCCTTGGAGTCTACACCCGCAGGGGGTTAAGGGGGGAGAGATGTATAGTCAGCTCACCATTTGTTCACATCTACAGTCCAATTTTCATAGGAAGGGCCTTTTATAAAATACAGCCATACTATTTTGTGGACAAATTTGATAATATTTTATTATATTACTATCGATATCGGTGTTCTTTGGGTAACGTTCTTTCCTCAGGACCCGATATTTGTAGGTTCAAATCCGGCTGAGGTTGACAGATTTTTCTTGAGCGATAAAAAAAAATACGTAGCACAGTACAGGAAGTTAAATCAAGCCGTCGTTCCTATATCAATTGTGGTTTGTAAAAGAACCCTGTAACGTATGTGAACATACCATTCACTAAAAAATTTTTATGACCTTTCGCACTCATAGAAATTATCATATACTGATATAATTAGTTGGGTCAGAAAGTGTACGTGAAATACCACAAATAAATAAATAAAATATATTATTAATGTTATTTTGTTGATAGTATCTAACAAAAATAACAGATCACATGACATGACATATAACCACGTGAAAGTAGATCTAGTAACCTTACCAGCTGTCCAATTAAAAGTAGAACAGAATCTGTTCACCCATTTGTTGATTACGCTAATGAGGTAGGAATGAGTAACGTAGAACTTAAGAGAAAATTTAACCTGACTTTTGTAGATGAAGAGTGAAAATAAAATTGGAAAAAAATGAGACCCTTAATACACCTGAATAGGGTTCAAACCCTAACCTCTCCATCACTAGAAAACCAGAATATTTAGTTCACCTGGCGGACACACTGATGGTCGAGTGGCTTATACCTGCAGGGTTAAGTAATAGTTGACACTAACTAAACACTACTTCGGTGGCCAAATGGTCTAAGGCGTTACTCGAGTTGACTAGCCTGCTTATGACAAGGAGACCAGTGTTCAACAACCGGTCGGGTCTACTAAGGATTATATTTTTTCTAAATGGTTTCCCAATCTACTTCCCAGCAAATGTGGGTGAATTACCTCTAAAATGCTTCTTTCCTCATCCTTATTCCATTAGATTAATTATCAAATACACGTAGGCCTATTACCGGAGCGTGGTGATAGAAAAAAAAATTGAACCTGATTATCTCGTTTTCTAGTTGTTATTTGTTTGGGAAAAGAAACGGATATAAAGCGGGAAGGCGAAGAACAAATTACTAAAATATAACCCAAACTTAATCAAGCAAATGTAATTTGAAGTCTGTCCCAATAATACATCGAGTAGAACGGTATTTTGAAAACAAAACCGTACCAACAATGTCTATACATGTAATTGTAATATTGATATTCGAGATTATATCGAGATCAAACTTTTAACTTTGGACAAAAAAAAAGAATTCAAGGGAAATGACTAAGAAATCTGGATGAATAAATACACTGGTTCCACTAGGGCACAGTAGCCCCCTGGCTTCTTTGGTGCTGACTGACAGCTCACAGCTGACTTCTGACAGTCAACATTTAGGTATACCTAAATTTTGACCACCAGAAGTGACAGCTGCTAAACACATGTTTTTGCGGATCATCTGGTTCGGTGTAGGGATACATAATTTGGTCTGGTAACTTTTCAAAGCTGTGAGCTGACAGTCGGCACCAAAGAAGCCATGGGGCTACTGCATAGCTTAGAAGATAGAGCCATGGTGCAATATACCTCTCAGGATAAACCAAGTGTACATACAAAAAGATCAATAAACAGTTATAAAAGGCAATTTTTTTTACGTTTATTTACATTAAGATGAATTTGAATCAAATCAAAATTTAAAGATATTTATATCTCAATCTGCTTTTTCAGAAAAATTGTATATATTTTTTTATGTAAGGTACAGAATAAATTTGAACAGTTGAGCTTATTTCTTTTATGTGTCCGACACCTTAGCTCACTCAGTAGTGTGTCTGTCTAGTAAGCTAATGGTCCCAGGTACGATTCCTAGCATGGTCGAAATGTGGTGAAATGTGGGTTTAAACTTTCACATTGATGAATTAATGATTGGATGATGGATTGGATGTTTTGTCTTGAATTATATTTTAATAAATATGAAGCAACGACAGGACTAGCAAGCCGGTGGTGGAAAATATACGGCTTGAATAAAACAATGATACACGCTGGAAACATTAATGGATGTAAAGTAAAGATTATTTTATTCACTTGGGGGGAAGAAAAACACCAACTACTCTGAAGATCTGTATTGGGTATTTGAAATATAACTAACATTTTATCTAATAAATTTCCTTCCTTTCCACAACCCCTCTTAGCTCGATTACAAACCAGAACAAACGTCGATTAATTTTATTTATGTACAACCTCCACTAGTGTAATTCCTTCAGTTCTAACGTGCATAGTATACACCTCAATAACACAAACCCTCTTTCAGTTCTAACGTGCATAGTATACACCTTAATAACACAAACCCTCTTTCAGTTCTAACGTGCATAGTATACACCTTAATAACACAAACCCTCTTTCAGTTCTAACGTGCATAGTATACACCTTAATAACACAAACCCTCTTTCAGTTCTAACGTGCATAGTATACACCTCAATAACACAAACCCTCTTTCAGTTCTAACGTGCATGATATAAACTTCAATAGTACAAACCTCCTTTCAGTTCTAACGTGCATAGTATACACCTTAATAACACAAACATCCTTTCAGTTCTAACGTGCATGATATACACTTCAATAGTACAAACCTCCTTTAAGTTCTAACGTGCATAGTATACACCTTAATAACACAAACATCCTTTCAGATCTAACGTGCATAGTATACACCTTAATAACACAAACATCTTTTCAGTTCTAACGTGCATAGTATACACCTTAATAACACAAACCCTCTTTCTGTTCTAACGTGCATGATATACACTTCAATAACACAAACCTCTTTTCAGTTCTAACGTGCATAGTATACACCTCAATAACACAAACCTCTTTTCAGTTCTAACGTGCATAGTATACACCTCAATAACACAAACCTCCTTTCAGTTCTAACGCGCATGGTATACACCTCAATAACACAAACCTCCCTATAGAGCAATCATCCCAAACAAACAAGCTTGAAAACCTCACCATTGATAAAGCCAAGTTGAAAGTAAACACGCCATTAGTAACAGAGTTATATCAACATATAGTCAGAGAATTATATTCATAGTTGGTAGTATTATGTTGAATATTCCATTCTACGCTAACAATTGAATCCACACAAACACTTATAACTGGAGTGTTGCCAAGAGTCTTAGAGCTAGTTTTGAGATGGAAGGCAGAAATAGGGGTGGGAACGGGGGTGATATGCTACGGGTGAGGAGGAGGTCTGGGGGCAGAGAATATTTATCTAACTATTAAAAAAAACTTGAAGTGATTCCTCTAGACAACGATTTATAGAGTTCTATCCAAACAAATATTATCCTTATTTTTTAAAGAAGATATACTCCAGAATTTCAAATTTCAAAAATACTCAAAAGTGACCCGACATTTAAAAAAATAAATAGAAATTACTTTCAACAGAAATTTCTAGATTTATTCCAAACTAGTTTAGGTTCTTGTTTTTTTAATAAAATTATTTATTTTGAATCTTAATTTTACCCTATTTTCATTAGCGAAGCCGTAATCTAGTTATGATTTATATAATTATATACTACTCCGTGTAATACAGCGATTCTCGCACATGGACTATTACTCCAAACTGATCATCGACCAGGCAGCGGCAAGAATACAATACACTAGAAGACGGACACCTTAATCCAACTCTCCAGTCGTCTAATTTCCTGAGACGATATGACAAATCTCAGGGTTTATATTCCTCCTCCGAGTTTACCATCCATTACTTTGCAAGTTTGCATAACACTGTGTAAACAACAAATTAATATTAAACAAGCACTTTACTGCCGCGGTAAGACAAATGAAGGTAGTGTCTTGAATTACCTTATACTTAGACACATTTTGTTTTAACAAAAGGTGTCAAGCTATGACAATTTACTATTTGTTCTGTTATTATTTTATTTAGTATCTAGGTGCCAAAGCTGAGTGTGTGCCTTCGTATATTAAGTTAGTTTATAAGCTGTTTTCTGATACAATCTGTTTAAAGATTAAATTCTCCAATTAAAAAATCTTCAAAGAAAGTATAAAACAACACAAACTAATAATACCCACATCGGTGTCTCACGTGAACTAAATTTCGGGCTCACCTATTTTTGTTTTCCGCTGACGGAGAGTTTGGGATTGTATTAACTGTCGGGTTCATTGAGGCTGGTTTTCCCTGAACTATTCTTTACTTTCTATACAAATAATGTGTGTACATTTCCACTCTTTAGTTTATTTAAAAATGCTTTTAAAATTAGAAACATACAAATATTTAGCTGTTTTATTACTTGAACGTTCCTGAAGTCATTTAGTCCTATGACATTCAAAATACTTATTGCTATACAATGAGCAATATAAGCCTACACCTGCCGAGATATTAGAAATTTGCTCATATTTCCCGAAACAGAGCTTACTAGACCACGGCCACGCGTCTCACTTATTATCACTAGATATATTTGAACAAATCGGTTGTCTTACTCCTTCCCGATTTAAAATACTCCTGACAAGACCATTAAAAAATAACTCAAACTGTTTAATAGGTTGGTCGCCTCCTAAAAAGTACAGTTGACAGGATCTTAGTGATTTTCTTGGCTGCTGAAAAATATAACGGATCTTACTACAGCTAGTTGCCTGCCTCCTGAAAAATATAACAGATCCTACTACAGCTAGATGCCTGCCTCCTGAAAAATATAGCGGATCTTAATACAGCTAGTTGCCTGCCTCCTGAAAAATATAACAGATCCTACTACAGCTAGATGCCTGCATCCTGAAAAATATAACGGATCCTACTACAGCTAGTTGCCTGCCTCCTGAAAAATATAACGGATCTTAATACAGCTAGTTGCCTGCCTCCTGAAAAATATAGCGGATCTTANTCCATCCTGTGAAATACAACAGATCTTACTTCATCTGGCTTTCTCCCGCTTGTAAAATATAACGGATCTCACTACAGCTAGTTTTTTCACTCCTGTAAAGTAATACTGATCCTAATACAGCTAATTTTCTCCATCCTGTGAAATACAACAGATCTTACTTCATCTGGCTTTCTCCCGCTTGTAAAATATAACGGATCTCACTACAGCTAGTTTTTTCACTCCTGTAAAGTAATACTGATCCTAATACAGCTAATTTTCTCCATCCTGTGAAATACAACAGATCTTACTTCATCTGGCTTTCTCCCGCTTGTAAAATATAACGGATCTCACTACAGCTAGTTTTTTCACTCCTGTAAAGTAATACTGATCCTAATACAGCTAATTTTCTCCATCCTGTGAAATACAACAGATCTTACTTCATCTGGCTTTCTCCCGCTTGTAAAATATAACGGATCTCACTACAGCTAGTTTTTTCACTCCTGTAAAGTAATACTGATCCTAATACAGCTAATTTTCTCCATCCTGTGAAATACAACAGATCTTACTTCATCTGGCTTTCTCCCGCTTGTAAAATATAACGGATCTCACTACAGCTAGTTTTTTCACTCCTGTAAAGTAATACTGATCCTAATACAGCTAATTTTCTCCATCCTGTGAAATACAACAGATCTTACTTCATCTGGCTTTCTCCCGCTTGTAAAATATAACGGATCTCACTACAGCTAGTTTTTTCACTCCTGTAAAGTAATACTGATCCTAATACAGCTAATTTTCTCCATCCTGTGAAATACAACAGATCTTACTTCATCTGGCTTTCTCCCGCTTGTAAAATATAACGGATCTCACTACAGCTAGTTTTTTCACTCCTGTAAAGTAATACTGATCCTAATACAGCTAATTTTCTCCATCCTGTGAAATACAACAGATCTTACTTCATCTGGCTTTCTCCCGCTTGTAAAATATAACGGATCTCACTACAGCTAGTTTTTTCACTCCTGTAAAGTAATACTGATCCTAATACAGCTAATTTTCTCCATCCTGTGAAATACAACAGATCTTACTTCATCTGGCTTTCTCCCGCTTGTAAAATATAACGGATCTCACTACAGCTAGTTTTTTCACTCCTGTAAAGTAATACTGATCCTAATACAGCTAATTTTCTCCATCCTGTGAAATACAACAGATCTTACTTCATCTGGCTTTCTCCCGCTTGTAAAATATAACGGATCTCACTACAGCTAGTTTTTTCACTCCTGTAAAGTAATACTGATCCTAATACAGCTAATTTTCTCCATCCTGTGAAATACAACAGATCTTACTTCATCTGGCTTTCTCCCGCTTGTAAAATATAACGGATCTCACTACAGCTAGTTTTTTCACTCCTGTAAAGTAATACTGATCCTAATACAGCTAATTTTCTCCATCCTGTGAAATACAACAGATCTTACTTCATCTGGCTTTCTCCCGCTTGTAAAATATAACGGATCTCACTACAGCTAGTTTTTTCACTCCTGTAAAGTAATACTGATCCTAATACAGCTAATTTTCTCCATCCTGTGAAATACAACAGATCTTACTTCATCTGGCTTTCTCCCGCTTGTAAAATATAACGGATCTCACTACAGCTAGTTTTTTCACTCCTGTAAAGTAATACTGATCCTAATACAGCTAATTTTCTCCATCCTGTGAAATACAACAGATCTTACTTCATCTGGTTTTCTCCCGCTTGTAAAATATAACGGATCTCACTACCGCTAGTTGCGTGCCTCCTGAAAAATATAACAGATTCTACTACAGGTAGTTGCCTACCTCCTGAAAAATATAACGGATCTAATACAGCTAGTTGCCTGCCTCCTGAAAAATATAGCGGATCTTACTACAGCTAGTTGCCTGCCTCCTGAAAAATATAACAGATTCTACTACAGATAGTTTCCTACCTCCTGAAAAATATAGCTGACTTAACTATAGCTAGTTATTTCCCTCCTGCAAAATATAGCTGACTTGACTATAGCTATTTGCTTACCTCCTGTAAAATAATACAAATCCTACTACAGCTAGTTTTTTCACCTCCCTGTAAAATACAACAGATCTTACTTCATCTGGTTTTATCCCTCTTGTAAAATATAACGGATCCTACTACAACTAGTTTTTCCTTCCTGTAAAATATTACTGAAACCACAGCTTGTTGCCTTATTAAAAATAATACTTTCGCAAATGTAACCGATTTTTGAACTCTTAAAAGTTTCAGGAAATAAAATAAAATATAGTGGCTGCCAGATCCATATTTCATTTAGTCTCGACTTGAAAGGTTAATTCATTAATATTTTATTTAGTTTAAAAAAATTATACCTAGAATGGCTTGCTATTTATATTCTACACGGGATATAATCGTTAAAAAAAATGTATATGTCACATCAAGTGTGTTCAAAGAAGCTTATGAACACATAAGTCCTTGAAACGAAATGAGCTATCCATAAATTTACATTTAAAAAAATACAAAGTTTCCTCCTATCAAATATATTTCCCTTGCCTGGTGAATAAGTCTGTTTCAAATTAATTGTGTAGATTTTCTTGTTGTTTTATAACCTGGCTTCTGGTGTTGGTCGACTGTTTGGTCTATTATAAATATGCTTTTTGGAAGTCTACTAGAGAACTAAGCAAAATATAGTGAGCCCCATTATACCTCGGATGTATGAGATAACATTTCTCTAGAAATTTATCATTGCTAACAAGCGCTGTCATCACAAAAAGTTGTATGTTTTTGCGGGACCGCCATTTAGATCCATATACAGTTCTTCATGACTAAAGTACTTGTTTATATTTTGTTTGGAGATAAGGATGGGATGGAAAAGACCGCTAATTAAAGTTCATGTTTTTTCAGTTTTTATTAAAAAAGTGCATTTTGGCCAAAATACCTTAAATGTTGCTTCAGTGGCTACATTAATTTTAATTTCCTACACATAAAGACCAAATAAATCATTGCTTATATTATGTCTTGGGCGTTGATTAATTTTACCAGGACTTTTACTCTACATTTGAATAATTTTTTTACCCTCTTCGGTGGCCGTATGGACTAATTAAGCACTCTCACAATAGACCAAACTGCCTATCAAGGTTCGACCCCAGTCATGTGTTCTGAGTGCAGGTTTTTTTCTGAATAGTTTCCCACTCTCCCTTCACACAAATAGGGTACTATTCCTATACATTCAACCTTCCTCATCCTTAACACACTAGCAGGAGCAAAGTGGATGGGTTACCAGATATTGGGAACGTACTGTATAGTTGTAGAAGGTAATTCATGATAGAGCCTGGAGGAAAGATCCAATCGGGTGCTAGACGGGCTAGTAGGGTGGGGAGATTTCCTCCAGCATCTGAAGTCCCAGCTCCAGCCCCACATCCCAGAATATCAGCCCACAGACCAATACCTAGGGACATCCCTTAGTCAATCTTTTCTGAACACTGTCACTCTGACACCTCAGGGTGGCATACCTATTTTGGTAGTAGTCCTTCAAGCTTCTATACAATTGCCCTGGCCACTGCAGTTCTCTTAACCAGCCGAACAACGCCGTCCACCATAGGTTGTCAAATTCCCCCGAGATGTCTACGAATATCCCCACCATGTATCTGTCAGCGGACTAGTCGATCAATTCCATTGCTCTACAGATGGCATTCTTTGTCGATTTACCCCTTCGAAAGCCATACTACTAATGATGCATGACCACTCCTGTCATTTGCCTTAATAATCTTTCACGTGTGTTTTTTTTACTGGAGTTTCCCACTCGTGTTTAGAAGTCAGATGGGTCTATATGACTTTGGAAGAAGCTGATCCTTGTCCTTATCCTTGCTTAGCACGATTACCTCGCTCTGCTTCCAGATATTCGGGATTCTGCCCTGAGCAAGGCATTCGTTTAGCAGGCCTGCAAGGTAGGGGGCTATGAGGTCTGGTATCTTTTGCAGCACCTCGACCAGTATCCTATCTGACCCTGGTGCTTTCTTCTTCCCCATCTGAGCAATATTCCTGATCACCTCGTCCTGACTAACTACTTCCACAGGCTCCTCATTGCCATACATGTCCCGAGTCATGACTCCTCTCAACTCCCTTTGTTCTTCCGTATCTGCTTCCTCGTCATCACCCGGTAACAATGTTTCCGTCAATAACCCCGCCGACTCCTCCCAGTTCGTCGCGCTGCTGCCATCCTCTTTCTTCAGTGTAGATAACATCGTTGGCGGTATGATTTTCCTAGCTGCTATCTTAAAAGGAATTCCCCATGATCCTTTCTAGAGCTCCTCCTTAACATATTCCTTCCAGCTTTTCCTTTTCTCTTCTTTCAGGCTCTCCTCAAACTCCTTTCTTTCTCTATATATTTCCAGCATCACATCACGGACAAATGAGTTCCTGCACCTATGATACCTCCTGCGAATTCTCCTTACCTGTGTACGTAGTCCCTGCAGTCTGTCACTACACGGTGTATTTCCAACTCTGGTATCTCCTTTCGTCAGCGGGATGGATTTCCTCATCGCATCCTGTAGGGCCGACGTCAAATCCTTGGCTTTGATGTGGACATTGTCACCACTTTCTACTAGGTCACGCAGTACCAGTTCCCTCCTCAACTTTCCCAATCAGCTCTTCTCATGTCGTATCTTTTCCTTATCGCTACCTCATTTCCTTCCGCCCCTCTCCACATGGCAATGTCAAACATGATCATATTGTGGTCACTAATCGTTACATTATCGACAACCTTCCATCCCTCAACCATGATCACAGACTCGGCGTTGCATAAGATGACATCGATATTAATAGCCACCCCATCTCTCGATTTATACGTTGGGGTATTTCCCAGCTGGTTTATAGCTTCTAGTCCACGCCCATAGATGAATTATTCAAGGGCTCGCCCTCTCCTGCATAGTCTTCCTGCATTATTTCTTCTGTCCCCTCTGATCACTACTCAACTATGCCACATGATAGACTTGGCATTTGTATCAGCAGTAATAATGAGTGTCTCACCTTCTTACATCCTACACAGTACCACCATCTGGTCCAGGTGTGGCCCAATAGGATGTCTAAACTGAAAGTACAGATTCACCATCACAACCCTGCAAACACCAGTTCCCAGCTCCACACACGTTACCCATTGGTTACTCAACTGTGTAATCTTAGTCATAGTAATATCCATATTAAAGATAACAATGGTAATCATTGGCATCTCTCCGCTTGTGACTATTCTAGTAACTACTGGCATGTGCGGAACTTTTCCTCTTAAGGTATAGGGCTCCTGTATACATACGACCTCAAGTTTCATTTCCTCCACCAGCTTACGAACCTCGTGCAGCACGGTCAAACTCCTCATCGCATTAATTTGACCTATTTTAAGTATACGCCTAACCATTATTGGTTGTGCGTGAGTGCATAGCACGCCGGCCATACCCCACTCGGATAAAATATTTTTCTACCGTGAGCTGTTACAAACTGCTGATACTTTTGCTCCAGGCTGAACTCTTCCAGACTGAACTCTTCCACTCTCCTCTTGAGCATCTGTTCTATAAGATCCACCAAGCTGGTAGTCTCTGTTGGCAAGCTCAGAGATTTCAGTTGAATCCTGTCCAATGACTCAAGAGTAGGGAGCATGATACTCCCACCTTGTTCATGCCCCAATATTACTATATGTCAGAGCGACATGTGCAAGGTAATCTTCTCCTCCAACCTGGACAGCCTCAAGGTCTTCTTGAAGGTCCCGTATGCTTGAGATGGTACATTACCTATCCCTTTTACCATCTCCTTTTTTCACATCCGTGCAATCTCTCGTTTGACTGCCCTTGCTTACCGACTTACTATTCATCCCTCTCTCCTTCTTCACGTAGCCCAGGCCATGTCCCCAGAATTTTAACCGGAAGTTGAAATTTGAATAGGAAGTGTTGATCCTTGTGGACCCAACATTGATATTTTTTATCGGTCCAAACATACAAATGAGAACATTAATTCTTTAAAAACAAAATCATAAAATTTAAAACCGGTACTAAAAAAAAGTTTTACATAAATATAGTGCAATTCATGCTTGAGTTTCTAGTGAATGATATTTCGTTTCACATATATTACGAGTTTTGAGTAAATATCTCCATTTTTAAACACTAGAGCGAGAAAGTCCGTGCGTAGTACCGTACCATTTATTAATTACCGTTTTCGTCTCGAGGTAAGGGATTCTAAAATTCTCGTTCCCGATCTCGTTTCGAGTGTTGAGTTTTGTTCCCAATATCGTCTCGATTGTTGAGTCTCTTTCACAATCTCGTCTCGAACTAAAAAACTTGATCTCGCACACCCCTAATGTCATTACACCGTTAGTATGTAGCTGAAATTACTAATATTCAGCGAAACTCTGAAATTTCGAATTTGAAACTGAACCTAACCCAGATTTGTATTCGCTTAGAAATTCTGAACTTTGATATTTTAAAAGTTCAAATTTAATTCAAAATGTCGAATTCAAATGGTTCCAAAAATCGTATTCGATGTACTATTTTTTTTAAGATCGTGTCTTACTGTGCGTTCGAGCTACACGCTTATGCAAATTACGCTGATGTTTTTAATGGTTACGAAGGCTATATTATTAGGAAGTTCACCCGCATTTGCGTAAAGGGATAGTGGAAAACCATTTTGGAAAACTACCCTCGGTACGTCCGACCAAGATTCGAACCTTGATATTCCTGTCATCGGCAGTCTATCATAATGCGAGAGTAGCGCGTTAGACCACGCAACCCCCAAAGTGGTTTAATATAATTTTACTTTCAAGTCTAGATGTAAAACTTTTCAATAATTTAACATTTTATAAAAAATAAAAACCAATTCTTTATCAAAATATATAACAAACAACATAATCATAGCCCGGCATCCTAAATCAGTCGGTAGTGTATATATAAATCTACTGAGCTAAAGGTCCCGGGTTCAATTCCTGCCATCACCGAACAAAGAATCAACAGTGAAATGTGGGTTTCCTCTTTCATATTGATAAATTAACGGTCGGGGGCTGAGTGTTATTTTTCTTCAATGTATAATGGAAAAACCTAGATGGAAATGGGAGGATAACACTAGAATGGACCTGGAAGAGATAGTTCTATCCAGTCCACCTCATTACACCCTATCTCAAGATAGGGATAAGATGTAATGAGGTGGACTGTATAGAACTATCTCAATATAGGGATAAGATGTAATGAGGTGGACTGTATAGAACTATCTCAATATAGGGATAAGGTGTAATGAGGTAGACTAGATAGAACTAGCTCAATATAGGGATAGGCTGTAATGAGGTGGACTGGATAGAACTATCTCAAGATAAAGATACGGTGTAATGAGTTGGACTGGATATAACTAGCTCAAGATAGGAATAGGGTGTAATGAGGTGGACTGGATAGAATTAGTTCAAGATAAGGTTAGGGCGTAAGGAGGTGGACTGGATATAACTAGCTCAAGATAGGGATAGGTGGCGTATTTTTCTAAATGCAGCCATTAACTTTCAAGCTCCTAATGTCATAGAATGAATATGTAATGTGCTTCAAGCAATTTGATAATCTGATCTTCAGCTATTACTTTTTGATATACAATATCAATACTATTTAAATAATATTAAAAATCAATGTTGAGCGCAAAAAAAAAAAAAGTTATCATTTTCAAAACGTTCTATCCTATCAGAATCCTACCATAGCTATTACCGCACAGCAAAAAGCGACACGTACTAGGATCTGGCCCTATCGTTACAAATGACAGCAAAGTAGTCATAAGAAACAAATCTTTAGAAAGATGACACAGGCGAGGCCATTTATTTACGTCGGCCCTTTCTTCTGTTTATCTTAGACACAGATCGGACATAACGGCCACATCGGTCAATATCTTGGCGCTGTTGGAGGTTCTACACATCATCTTTCAGGATAAAGAGAAAGACTGAAAAAAAGGAATCGATAGGAATGTCGCACTGGTCCTTCTTTCCATTAGCGGGAAGGGGTAGGGGTGGGTGTTGGGGATAAATCGCTATAAATCCTGGAGAAACTTATTTGAATCTCCAGTCCTACATAACATAATTTAATATTTTGTACTGTTAAATTCCTAACTCTAGTTTAACGTGGGATTGTAGCGAGCTAAGGGCAGGGATTATTTTGCAGTTTTTTTTAATAACAAAACATTAAAGTGGCCAAAATAAATAAAATATTTCTTCAGTATGAACTCAATTTTCTACACATGGCGACCTCAACAGTTCTTGAATAGCTATCAAAAGTGTCCTGGAATTTAATGACAACTTTTTTCTCTTCATTTAAAAGTTTTTCGTCAAATGACGCTATGAGGTCACCACATGAAGAAAATTAAACTCTATATTTCTATTGGATTATTTTTATTAATTTTGGCCAAAAAAAAGTTTTGCTGTGAAAAAAAATAATCAAAAACACTGCTTTTTATTGCGTTCTCTATACTCCCACCTTCAGGCGCCACACTCGCAATATACTATTTTCATGAGGAGGGAATGATTTGGGGCTCAAATCCCGGCTGAATGTACTTATGGTAGTTTTTTTATTCATGCCGAGATCACGATTAACTCAACGTTCACTTAACGGACGCGTAACGTAACAATTCCCCTCGTGTTCTTAAATGTAAGCCATCACGATGCAGTTAACGTAACGTAACCTAAGGTAAGAGTTGTCCAGTGGAGAAATTGTCCCGTTACGTGGACGTTAAGTGGAGAATACTGAGCCGTGTCTGAATGCGGTTCTCACAACTCCTCTTAAGGGTTTCGTACTCCAAGTGTGTCTTCTTTCTCTGCTTCACCGACGCTGTCTAAGGTCTAGGCAAACCGTCGTGTGTTCTTTTGTGTATGCGCGGCCGATTGCCTACTAGGTTTTCGCTAGGGCTCTGGGGTTCAACTCCATCTTTTGGTGATACGTTTTATTTTATTCATGTATTTATTAGAGGTATTTAACGCGTACTTTCTGAACCAATTGAGATTATCAGCACATGAGAATGTCTATTAGTGAGCTAGAAAGGGCCTTCCAGTTTTATCGGGAAAAGTATTTTAACATATTTTACAGGGTTATTTTACATGCTGCAGGATGGGGAGATCGAGGTTCAAATCTCGGTCAGGTGAACTGGGGTGGTTTTTCCTAAATGGTTTTCCACTCTCCTTCCACGTGAATGCGGGTTCACTTCCTCTAATTCAACCTTCCCAATTTCTAATCCATTAGAGTAATTAGTACTTAAAGCGTATAACCCGAACGGGTAGTAAGACGTGGTGCTAAATATTATTATTATTATTATTATTACATGCTGTAATCGACATGGGACCGACGGATTTACTTCCCCTCTGAAGGAAGTTGTGCTACGGATTTTTTTTATCACTCGAGAAAAATCTGTCGAGCTCTGCTGGGTTTTAACCTACGAACATCGGGTCCTGAGGCGAGCCCTTTACCCCCCCACCTCCCCCTCCCCCCAGGACCACTGAGGTCAACTTGTAGCGATACTGATCACTGAACTAATTACTGGGTTATCGAATAGGAAGGTCGTGTTTTCCTCCAATAGGAGCGTGGGTGGGTCAACGCGTGACCTGGACCAGGGGATTGAAGTGTTGTGCGCTGGATTTGTGATGGCTCTGATTACCTTTATATAATGATTTCTTGATAAAATATCCGTGAATTTGTGTACCTCCTAATGGTGCTGATATTTCCTGACTATTATTATCAGTCTGTTGGAGGGCGCGCGGGGGAGTAACGACGGGGCTTGCATCGGTTGTTTGTACCCAGATCAACCAGAACTAAAATCCATCAAATGATTAAATAAATCAAAATTTAAACTTATCATAATTAATGTATTCACCGCCCTCAACCAACTTACAATTTTAAGACCTTAGTGGAAAGTATGACGAGATCGGAGTCTAAGACCTTAAAAGGTAGAGCTGATCTCAATGTGTGGGGCTAATACCCACGCCAATTGGAAGAGTCTTGGAATAGAAGTGTGTCCACATTTGGTGAAGGGAATGAGCTTCAGAAGGTAGCACGTAGAAGGGCTAAGGTGAGGCTTCAGAGTAGCCCTACACGTGTTTATACCAGCTATTTGGTGATCTGACGGTCTAGGGGTAAGGTGTCAAGACTTCTGTGATGGGGTTCCGGGGTTCAATTCTTGGTCCCGGCACAGATTTATCTGATTAACAAACCCTTCCTTCACCTCTGACAAGACGTGTATTAATCACAACTTGTGAATGTGTGGAATTCCAGACCTCCACCGTGGTTAGGATCCCACGTTAAACTGTAGGTCCTCCATTTCATCTCACAATCACCCTACCATTACACATTAGCGTAAGTGCGTACAACCCGAACGGGTAGTAAGACGCGGTGCTAATAATAATAATAATAATAATAATAATAATAATAGTAATAATAATATTATACCAGCTAGTTGTGTTACGAGCAACATTGACACTGTTAATTAGTACTTTATTTGTTTGAGGATTTGGTATGCAGACAACTTATTTGGTGTAGCTAAAACTTATATACCGTGGGCGTGTGACAACAGAAGGTTCTTTAATATAACTATTTGCTGAAAGTTGCTAATGTAAACTTATTCGGAAATAATTTTTATTTTCTTAGTAAAACTATATTATCAGTAAAAAGTGTTATCAAACGATTCTAATAATATTTACAACCAATGTTTTCAATAAATAACCTTTTGCTAGCTGTCACCTACCTATGCTCCCATCTTAGATGAGTTATTGTCTGTGTTTGACTCTAGTTAGGTTACACATTTTTTCTTTACGTTAAGTGAACGTTTAGTTGATCTCTACCCCAGCATAAAAAGTTTCCAACCTTCATCCTACCAAATTGGAGGTACATTTTGTGATAGTTATAATTTCTTCATTCCTATTCCATTAAAAAGAGCATATGCTAAAAAAAACCAAATGGTTAGAAAAAAGTGTTATTATAGTTTTTTAAAATTAAATTTTAATAAGGCCACTGGCGAACATTTTTAGATAATTGAGGGCGATTTTAGTGGCTTATAAGTATTTGATCATAGATATTTCTATTCCATCTTAATACACATAAAATTATTGCATACAATTAATTTTAAATACTCAAGTGCTCTTGGGCTCTAGTAATTGAGAGTTTCGTGAGTCAATTCGGTTTTTAATTTATTGTTATGACTTGCAGACTTTAATAATCAAAAGCGTGCAAGGATGACATAAGCCTAAACAATCGTTACTGTCAACTGTTTCACGTCAGCAGTTGTGTACATGCATTATGTCATGTTTGTAAAACAGAGATTGTTTTGCCAACTAGCAAAGCACAATGTATTGACATAAAAATTAGCTCAGAGTAAAATATCCCTCTTTAGGTGGTATATAAGAGTGGGTTTTAGACCTCTTCGAGAAGAGGGTGGCCTGGAATGACAACAGTTATATTAAGAGGCTTACTTTGAAGTGCTTTACATACTTAACTGCCAAGTTACAGTTATTTGTGTCACATTCATTTGGGAGGAGAATATCCTACCACTTGAGTCCCTGTTCATTATGGAGGAGGGAGCACCCCAAACCATATTGAAAGTCTGAGTTATATAAAAACCGCTCATAGTCGAGCAGCCGTGTGTTCTATATAAGTCAAAGTAATAACAACGAGGATAGGTCAGAGCACAGAACTGCTGATTAGAAACGTTGACAGAACAATGACCTAAACTCTTTCAACCGGTTCTAGAAACCTACATCATATTTATACTCTTATAGTAACTAATCCATTTCAATAAACAAGATCAAAATGAACCCCACAATTACCTCTGTCTAACCCATCCCACTAAGCCATCCTGAGAAGGAGGCCCGTGGGGTTGGAGGAGTATTTAAATGATTTTATTTTTACTTTTATATAAATACCCGCCTCGGTGGCGTAGTTGGCTAACGTGCTAGTCGTGTTGAGCTTGACTGCTGAGGACGGGGAGATCGAGGTTCGAATCTCGGTCAGATGAACTGTGGGTGGTATTTCCTAAATGGTTTTCCACTCTCCCTCCACGCTAATGCGGGTTCACTTCCTCTAATTCAACCTTCCCAAATCCTAATCCATTAGTGTAATTAGTACTTAAAGCGTATAACCCGAACGGGTAGTAAGACGTGGTGCTAAATAATAAATAATAAAATTTTATATAAATAAGGGTGGCGCGCATATGAAGGGGGGAAATAACAGGGGGGAGACTTCACGTTCCATAAGTACTACCCTATTTGCACACGCCACTGAGCTGACCAAATCAGCCTCACACCGGTCGATTCACATAAAACTTCAGAATTCCCATTTTCATAAGAAATAGCAAAGTGTGAAGATATGCCAATCTAAATAAGCGGTGCCATTAAGTTATGGAGCAGTTATTTTTTATCCCCGCGTCTTATTACCTGTTCAGGTTGTACGTATGTATCAAATATGATAAGTTATTATAATGAGGTAGGGATGAGGAAGGAAACATTTTAGTAAAATCCACTCTCAGTAGACCCAACCGGGATTCTAGCCTGGATCTCCCCGTTATCAACAGGCCAGTCTAGCATGGTAGTGACGCCTTAGAACATCCGGTCACTGAAGCGGGCTATAGAGCAATTCTTCCTTATCATTCCTCTATTATATATATCTCATTTATAAATAACGATCTTTCATCAGCTCTTTATTTAACAGCGTGGAAAGAGAACCAACTCATCATAAGTCTCCTGTGAACATAAAAGGGACGACCATTCCAAATGCCTCACGTACTTAAAATCCTCACATTCCTCCGTTATTTCTTCTTTCGCTGAGTAGAGAAGTCTTGCGGTGGAACCGCAAACCTCTTGTTCAATAAAATAGAGATGTAAAGTCTTGGCATGTAGTTCATTAAATTTTAGTGCCGCTTTTAAAATTGTCATCGTTTAACTAAGTCGTAATTTAATTAATTTTCTTTAAACTACTACTTAAAAATCAAAGATAACCTTAACACTCGTGTGGCTTAAGGGTCAAATTAAAAGTAGTGATTCAAAATTAATGGGATAGTGCCATTTTTTAATAAACGTTTAGTTAACTAACTCTTAATTAAGAGCTTTCTAACACCTAATGATATAAATATTATGGCCATTTGCATAGCTGTTTAGTATTCTATTAACACCCGTGTGCAGACACAAATTTAGGAGGGTAGAGTCAAAGGGGCTTCCCCGTGCTGTTTATAAAACGAATAAAGCATATTAAATGATTGGTCTGTGTTAAGCTTTTAAATATTGAAGCTAAAGGTCAAATCTCCTTGTATTTGACTTAAGATACAAGCAATAACTTTCACATCCTTGAAAAATTTTGAAGGAAGAAGAAATCTTGGATATTTTATGAACAGATTTGAAATCTCTCACTAAATATGACATATTATCCAAGACAAATTTAAAATAACATTTTTGATACAGAAGTCTTATGTAGCTTCTTCGTACTTTGCTGTATTATTCAAATTGTCTGATACGGGGACTGCACAAGGTGAAAAACAATAACTAATGTTACCGATTTGGCGGCCGTATGGTCTAAGACACTACTCTCGCTGTAGAGTAGACTGCCGATTGAGGGAAGATAAAGGTTCGAATCTCGTTAGGGTGTATTGAGTTGTTGGTTTCCGTAATGGTGTTTAACTCTCACCCACCTCAGTGACGTAGTAGGCTAACGCGCTTGTCGTGTTGAGCTCAACCGCTGAGGACGGGGAGATCGAGGTTCGAATCTCGGTCGGGTGAACTGAGGATGGTTTTTTACTAAATGGTTTTCCACTCTTCCTCCACACAAATGCGGGTTCACTTCCTCTAATTCAACCTTCCCAATGCCTAATCCATTAGAGTAATTAGTACTTAAAAGCGTATAACCCGAACGGGTAGTAAGACGCGGTGCTAAATATTAATATTAAATGTAACTCTCCCTCCATTCAAATACTGGTACACTTCTTCTAAATATAACTTTCCTAATCTTTAAAACCACTAGCGTAATTGGTGCATAAGAGTATAGCTTAAACGGGTAGTAGTAACACGAATACTAAAAAAATGCACCTAGTTTAATTTTAAGAAATTAATCTTAGACTTCAGCTTCAAATATAATTCACGTGTCTTAAGTTTCGCTTCGACTTGGCTTCGCATTTAAAAAGTGATATAAGTAAACAATAAGTTATAATTACTCTAAAGCCGGGGATTTGTATTTAAGTCTCACTAACTTAATACAGTATTATTAGGTGTTCTCTCTTATGACAGATCCATTCCATTTGTAAGTTAACTTAATCCTCCAATGCACACTGTCTTCTGCCTCTTCTTTGAGCTCCCAGAATGTTCTTATTTGCTTAAAGGCATCCAATATTTGAAACCTCTTCTTCCTAAGCTCCTCTTTCCCTCAAATTTTCCTCCTATTACGTTGTGCAGAGGACAGTACTTTCTAAGGATGTGTACGATCCAGTTTGATTTATATCGAAAAATAACATTCAAAATGGATTTCTTCCACCCCACTTCTTTTAGGACTTCATTTGTCCACCTGATCTTCTCAAACCTTCTTCAACGCCACATTTCATTATACATAATCAACACTAAAAAACTAAAAACAACCCTTTTTTGCATTCATTGCTATATTTTATGATAAAACATCTGGTAAAGTTTGTTTAAAAAAATACTAAAATTGTTGTAGGGATGGGATGCTCGAATTCCTCAAATTCTCTGATATTCGATCGATTCGAGATTCGCAAAAATCTTTAAAAGATAACTCGTATACAATTATGAAGGTATTGACTTTAAATCACAATTTTAAGCTATTATTGATAATAGTAATTTATATAAACTTGTGTAATTAGGAAAATAGCAAAATTATAAAAAAAATAAGACCAAAATTGTATTAATATAAATTACTCAAAAAATATGGTTATTATTTTTTGTTATATTATAACAGATTGACAAACAAAATAGATTTTTTAGTGATACAAAGCCTTTAATAACTTTTTTTAAATTCAAACTTAAACATTTTAACTAAACTAGAATTGTACAGTTTTAAAGATTCAAGGATTCGGGTTAGAATTTGAGATTAAAAAACCTCAAAATTATCTTTCGATTAACATTAAATTTTACTCATCTCTAGATAAGATATCCATAAAATACTATATCTTTTTTATATTAGATGAATTAAGTCATATTGACATATATTAAACTGAGTTAAATAAAATACCTAAAAAGTATTAAAATAATTACCTGTCTGTGAAAACGATGAATTTATTTCCTAACACAAAGATGGCTCAGTTAGATAAGTTTATATTTTTGTGAAATTTGTTAGTGCCAGCAGATTCAAGTAGTTTTGATTACCGTAATTTCTAAGAAACCAAGTCCCCAAAGATATGTAAATGCAAACACTAGACCACAGTAGTTTTTATGGATTTAATTGTAAAGCATAATATTCATCTTTTAATGTCAACTAGAACTCAACCAAGCCAGAGAAAATTATTATTATCATTACTATTATTATTATTATTATTATTATTAGCACCGCGTTTTACTACCCGTTCGGGTTAAACGCACTAATGCTAATCTGTAATGGTAGGGTGATTTTGAGATGAAATGGAGGACCTACAGTTTAACGTGGAATCCAAACCACGGTGGAGGTCTGGCATTCCCCACATTAACAAGATGTCTTGTCAGAGGTGAAGGAAGGGTTTGGAAATCAGATAAATCTATGCTAGGACCGAGGATTGAACTCCGGACAACCCAGCACAGAGGTCTGGCCAGAGAAAATGAATAATTTATTCAAAGATAGAATATATTTTTTTAAATTTGAATTCCAAGGTATAAGCCCCAAAATATAAAAGCTTGGAAAAATTATCATACGAAAATTGCAGACTTATACCAGTTACGTGATCGTTACGTGATTACATTGTCACACAGAATCTACGAAAGCTGAGCTCAACCCATCCCTTGTGCTCGCCGAAGGTACAGATTTCCCCGTTTTCTCTTTTACTATGGGTCAATAACTCTAACTTTATATTACACTCTTGGCATATAAGTGTGATTTAATAAAGAGTTTTAAGTTAGGTTCGAAATTGGTACAAATTAGAAAAAAAAATGGATAGGCTTCGAATTGTCAAAAAATTTCCTTCTAAAATTCGAATTAAATTTTATTTCTTACCGTTGATTTAAATATGAATTTCATGAGGATTCGTGGTGGATTCAAATAATCCAATTTTTTTAATTGAGCCATGTGGAATTAGCCAGTTCCTACTGTATAAGCATTTTGCTCTTCATATAAAACCTTCTCATACCTCACCACTAGAGCACTCCACAGTTTGAGAAACTCTACAATATACAGCAATAATTCCTAACCCTTTTAAGAACCATGAGCCAAGTTTTTTAGCGACAACCTCTCACGTACAACCAAGCCGTAAATGAAAGGCAGGAGAGCGGAAATTTGTATTAATTTTTTTAAACGTATCATCTATATCCTGAGGAGGAACTGTCTTCTGCGCGAAGGCATGGTAGGAAAGTTTGATTAAAAAAGGAGCTTAAGAAGAAGGAGGATTCAAATATTGGATGACTTGAAGGAAAGAAGAAGATTTTGGGAGCTGAAGGAGGAGGTAGAGGACAGAGGCTATTGGTGGTTAAAGTTCCCTGACAAATGGAATGGACATGTCGTAAGACAGAACAAATAATAATAAAAGTAATTACCTATATATATATATATATATATATATATATATATATATA